>JAHLJT010005437.1:85399139-85478480 GCA_031308135.1 Acheta domesticus | reverse complement strand
AAATTGGTCTTCAAATAAGGTCATGTTCAATTCTTCAAAACATAATTTTTTTTTTCAAAAAATTGTGTCAAACAGACAATTTTTTATTTTGTTTAAACCATTTTTCTTAAAAACCGCCACAATGTTTTTCTATTAAACTGGGACCTGAAATAGCATAAAGGACGCTCAAGAGAATGGTGCAGGTTTCATGTTGGTTAAAGTGCCTGATTTTGCAAACAATTTAAAAAATTAAAAATAATGTGGGCCTCTTTCTACAATTGCAATTGTGAAGATATGATTGTTTTTCTTAATCAATAATGCTCATCAGAAACAGATCTTTAAATAAGGCCATTTGAATTTTTGAAAATAGTTTTTCTATAATATCCTAACAAACGTAACAGCCCGCTCGGAATTGACTGCACTTCGTTTTCGTCGTTTCTTACATCTACAATTTAAAAGAAACAATTTTTTCTCAATTAAATGTATTATCAAAACTATATTTTCAAATAATTCATGCTTAATTTTTTCAAAATACAAGTAGTTTTTCTATAATTTTGTGACAAACATAATAGCCCGCTGTAAATTTACTGCGCTTCGGACATCTGGATGCATCGTAAACTAGAATTTGCAATTTTGTATATTATTTATTTGTTCGTTTCTTACATTCGACTTTTGTTATACATTTACACATTGTGAAACAGTGAGTTGTTCACACTGTGTAAGATATATACGTGTGTTCACTCAGTCTAAATCTGAAGTTTATGTAAGGCTAGTTCTCACAGTTCTCGACATAAGTGCGTGTGAGTGAGTGCATAGGGTCTCATTTGGACAAACCGTGATTGGTCTTGTAAAGTGTAAAAGCCACAGTTTAAGATTTCATCTTAAGATGTACGTAGGTAAGTCAAATCCCTTCCAAATAAAAAGCCCCCGTCACGATAAAATAAACAATGTAATTCTCAAAAAACCTACCCAATTCTGCCATAGCTTTCATTGTAAACATATATAACTCATCTTTAAGAACTGGCTACTACCCTAATACCTGGAAACATTCTATCATCCTCCCTATCCCCAAACCCAATAAAAATCATAGCATCCCTGACAACTATAGGTCCCATAAGTCTCCTCCCCACATTAGCAAAAATTTTTGAGAAATTAATTCTAACAAGATTAAACCAATACCTGAAAAAAATACACCTCATACCATTCTATCAATTTGGGTTCACAAATAAACTATCCACAGCACATCAACTTTTGCGCATATCTGAACATTTCCACTCCTCCTTCCAAAAAAAACAATTTTCAATAGCAGTTTTCATGGACATCGCTAAAGCATTTGACAGGGTATGGCATGAAGACTAAACTATAAACTCTTATCAATAGGGCACCCCTACGTACCTCTTCAAAATAATCAAAAGCTTCCTAACCAATAGACCTTCTCAGTTGCAATAGAAAATCATAATTCTAACCCCCGACCCATTACAGCAGGACTACCTCAAGGATCACCTCTCTCTCCATTACTCTACAACTTATATACAGCAGATATGCCTACATCAAGATTCACTCACATAGCCCAGTTTGCAGACGATACGGTAATCTACATGTCCCACTCCTCAATTAATTACATAGCCAACGAAATTCAATCCCATTTAAATGAAATAGAAACCTGGGCAACGAAATGGAAAATCAAAATCAATCCCTCGAAATCTACAGCTAAAGTCTTCACTTTCAGACCATATTCCTTCCCTACGCCGTTTAAAATGAACAACACATAATCCCTTGGACTCCCCATAACAATGCCGTTAAATACCTTGGCCTCCATATGGACACCACATTAAATTGGAAAATACACATAGACACCAAAGTTCAGCAAGCCAAAGCAAAATTAATACAGTTAAAACCCTCTTAAATCACAGGAAACTCTCACTAAGCATAGCATCATCTTGTATAAAACCATCATAAGACCTTTCTTCTGTACGCTTGTCCAATTTGGACAAATGCAGCAAAATATAACATCAACAAAATACAGATAATCAAAATAAATTTCTAAGAACCATCACTCAAGCCCCTTTGTTTATTTCCAATAAGCAGTTACACCACGAATTTAACCTTAATCCCATCGCACACACCTAGCATTCCTGGCCAATAACTTCTATTCCAACCTAACCCTCATCAACCAAGATAGACACATCAGCATAGGTAAATTTAATGAAACCCCAACAAGAATAAAAAATAGATATCCTATCCACTCATCCTAAACATTTTTGCAAATATTAATGCTTCTTAGAGGTGCTCGGTGAGTCCCTCGTCAATTGTAGTGTTCAATAGATTTAGTTTATAGTATTAGATGTAAGTCAACAAAGCAAATGGAGAGTTGTAAAAACTGAACTTTGTATAATAATCCTATTTAAAATAAATTAAAAAAAAAAGGTAAGTCAAAAGTATCTGCAATTTTGCACTAATTGTCTTTAGTTTGATTCTACGGCTTTGTGTGATCCCTAACCATTACATGGGACCGTTGTCTTTGCCTGTAGGAGGTTTCAGCGGTTTCTGATCAGTCCGTCTTGCGCTGTTGTGGTGTAAAGATGACTATAGCACTCTCTGTTTGCACCAAAGAAGAAGAGCGTTCCGTAATCCGTTTTTATGGCTTAAAGTTGAACTAGAGGCGGAAATCCATAGCAGGTTTTCAACACAATATGGGCACAATGTTCTATCACAGAGAAGTGTTTACCAGCTCCCAGAACAGTTTAAAAGTGGTCGAACGAGCGTCAAGAAAGAGTGAAGAACGGCAACCACTGAAGAAGAAGAAGAAGAAGATGAAGACGAAGAAGAAAGAAGCTATGGGTTCCAAAACAACACATGATGAGCACAAGCACAATCGTGTGAGAATCGTGTGTTGGAGCATCCTGTGCACAGTCCCAATCTCGCCCGTCGGAGTACCATCTGTCTGGCCCGTCGTTTCTGATCCGATTATCAGTTCAAAGAAGTTGTGCATTGCCTTGCTGCACAATCAAAATCCCTTTTTCAAAAGATATCGGAAACCTTGTGCAAAGATGTGCTAAGTGTATAGAAAAGAAGGGTGACAACGTTCAAAAATGATATCAATAAAAATTGTGTATTCTTCCTGTATATAAATTATAAACATTGTTTGCAGATATTTATTCCCTCGATAAGATACTCTCGTATATCTTACACCGCGACCCAGACCGATCGTGCGTACCTTATGGACAAGAGAGGAACTAGCCTCAAACTGGCTTTATAAAATTTGCCCCAAAGTCGGCTAGTTAACACACCTATGTATCATACACTGTAGTTGATCGCTTCTTGGTTGAATTGACGTTTTCAAATAATAGCTAAAATGTTAGTAGGATAGAAAGTGCAATATTTCAATTCTACGTAGATGCATCCAATAATACGGGAAAGTATGTGCTGTTGCAGCGCCACTATTTATAAATAGAATTAAATGAGTTAATATCCAAACTCAAAAATTGTGCTTCTTATTACTCATAATAATTCAGTTTTCTCTTAAACACAAACAGCTGATAATTTATACAAAGATACATTTTTAACAATTTATATAAGAAATATCCTACTGTCTTCATTTTAGTGAAAAATATTTATACGAATATTTGGAGGAAGGTAGCATCTGAGCCAAAACGTTAAGATTAGTATTGGTAATACATGCGTGCATTATGCAGGAATGATGTGTTTTCGAGTAATAATCATATTTTGTGGAAGAGACAAAATTCTAACTGGCCCGATAGTTCGGCTAGTTAGACACTAAAAAAATTTTTGACAGATATTTCACAAACTTGAATTCTGGTGTTCTCATGCAAACATCACTGACTCCTTTCTCGTGCATTAGTTGCAGCATTAAAAGTTATTTTACTTCCAAACAAATACTGGGTATATTTAACAAATATAGAACTGTGCAGAATCAGACATTCGTAGGCTCTGAAAATATAGGTTGTGTCAGTAATATTAAATTAGTAACTCACAAGCATAAGCATAGCGCAGGTTTGGTGAACCACTTCAAAGTTGTCTGCAAATGACAGATTGGAAAATTTGCATCATTCAGTCCAAAGCGTCTCTCGAACAAGTCTCTCTTCCTCTCCACAAAGCGACGGTAGAGCTGGTAGAGGCTGATGCCGGTCTGCGGTAGAAGGCTGACCCTGTTTCAAGGGCCTGTACCGCCTGCGTTGCATACGCCTCCGCCGCCATCTGCGCGTGCAGCGGGACGTCCAGCAGGCTGCGTTGGCCGCGCCCCGCTGCGCCGTGCAGGGCTGCCACCATCTCGGTGGCGAGGCCCTCGAACGCCGCAGGGGGGCGGTTGCATGGGTCGATAGACGACCAGTGTCCGCAAAGACGCTTCTTCTGCTCCTCTTCGGAAAACGGGCGAAGGGCAGATGTCGCGCAACGTAACGCCTTACTGAGAGCAAGCTCAGCCTGTAAAGGACAATAAATTTAAATGTTTTCACATCTGAGTAACATCTATTATTCAGGTAGATTCGTAGGCTTCCGCGGCCGGAGTCATTATATTCTTGGCTGTCCGGGATGAGCCGCCTCAAGGCCAGGCAAGGGATGAGCCGCCTCAAGGCCACAGCAAGATGGCCGAAACGTCAGTAAAACCGATTGAGACGCGGCTCATCCCGGACAGCCAAGAATACAATGACTCCGGCCGCGGAAGCCTACGAATCTACCTGACGAACCTCTACGGGGAGCGTACCTTCAAAAATACCAGACGACTCAGCCAACTGAGAATTACTCGTGCCAAGAGGCTCTGCCAACTCGCCTTCCTACTACGTGTCGCGACTCCCAAGTCATTCCCAAATTTCTCAACGTCTCACATCATATCAAGACGAAAGCTGCTCAACGGATCCTACGGCGCACCAGCAATCAACTACTAAGGGAGCGCATCCATCAAACAAGAGCGGATATCGCCGCCACTTGAGCAGGACTCTATAGACTGCACCTCAGCATTAGCCACACCCTACGCTCTGATGACTGGGACAGACTGGACAGAATATCATTTAACAACGCTGAAAGTTCCCGAGACGTCGCCAAAAGCCGTCAGGTGCAGAAATTCTCCAACTTACAGCAAGATTGCGCCCGACCAGAGTCACAGATCCTCCGCAATACTGTAGTCAACCTGACCAGTGAAACGTTTGATGCGGCCACCACAACCGTACTCTCTAGGGGGCTCAATTTCGCCGTCACCCCCAAAGCAGATCCCGACGGACGACGTCATCGCTGCTGTCGAAACTGCTCTGCGTGGCTTGCCTGAAGATCTTGCCGAAGATATTAGACGGGATACGAGCGCAATTCTAACCCGCGCCACTCCCCAACTTGCAATATCTCACGTGATGAAAGATTGGCCTTGAAACACCTTAAGCAGCGAGATGACATCATCATTCTTCCTGCTGATAAAGGAAATGCCACCGTGATCATGGAGAGCGCCAAGGATGACCAGCTTACTTAAGCGATAGTAACACCTACAGGAAACTGGACCACAACCCTTTGCGGAAGGTAAGGCAACAAGTCTTGTCCAGTTTAAATCAAGCTTCTTCCATCAGCGACGAAGACAAGAAAACTCTGAAGTTCGCCAACAACCATCGCACACCCCGCATCTATGGCCTCCCCAAAATCCATAAACCCGAAGTGCCTCTGCGCCCAATAGTAAGTGCTATCAACTCACCTACCCAACATTTAGCTCGTTTCCTGGCCAGAAAACTGAAACCTCTCACCGACCATATGCCGTCTTCCGTCCTCAACTCCAAACATTTCATCGAACTTATCCGCTCCACTAGAATAGGCCCTGATGATATCCTGGTCAGCTTCGATGTCACCTCCCTCTTCACCATGGTTCCCGTCGGTGACCCATCAGATCGTGGAAGACAACCTCTTACGGACATCATCTTCCGAGGGAGTGGGCCAAACTCACCGAGATCTGCCTATCGACAACCTTTTTCCAATACAGGCAAGAGTACTACGCCCAAACAGAAGACACCGCTATGGGCTCACCGTTATCCCCTGTGGTAGCGAATCTTTTCATGGGAGCATTTGAAGAGCAGGCCTTAGAAAATGCGCACTTAAAACCGTCGCTCTGGCTGCGCTACGTCGACGACACATTCGTCATCTGGCCCCATGGCACCGATTCCCTCGGAACCTTCCTCGCGCACCTCAACAACATCCACCCGCGCATCAAGTTCGCCATGGAAACGGAACAGAACGGACAACTCCCTTTCCTGGATGTCTTAGTAACCAGGCGTCCTGATGGAACTCTCGGCCATTCTGTCTACCGGAAACCCACCCACACCAATCGTTACCTACATGCCGATTCACACCACCACCCTGCCACGAAACGGGGTGTCCTTTCCACCCTTACTCACCGCGCCTCCCTGATATGTGACCACAATAGCCTAGAGTCGGAAAAAGCATTACTCAGAGAGACCTTCCTGGCCAATGGTTACAGCGGTTCCGCCGTGCATCGTGCGCTATCGAGGTTCGATTCTTCTACATCGAGTGAACGGAACGAGCCCTCCAGTCCACCCTGCAAGACAGCCCGGTTAGCCTATATCAAAGGGGTCACGGACAAGATTGGTAGACTGCTGCGCAGGGCTGATATCCGCCCCGTTTTTCATGCGCGCAATAAAATCGGAGGGAGCCTGGTCCAGGTGAAGGACCGCCCGGACCCACTTCAAGACGCCGGCGTATATGAAATCCCATGCAGTTGTGGGCTTGTCTACATAGGCCAAACCGGGCGCACGGTAGAAGAGCGGATGCGGGAACACATGCGACATGACCGGCTACATAACATCCACAAATCGGCCTTAGCCCAACATGCCGCCGAAACCGGTCACCTCGTCAATTACCACGAGACTCGCACTCTATCTATTGAAGACCGGTGGTGGCCTCGTGTGATCAAAGAGGCTTTGGAAATCTCCAGGAGGCCCGAAAACCTCAACAGAGATGATGGGCTCCGCCTTAGCAACACCTGGAGGCGGGTCGGCGCTCCCCGCCAATACGGTCGCGCCCCACGGAGACACACCCCCGCGGTCGGCCAATGACGTGGCTGCTTATTCGCCCGGTTTCTTTCGGCCTTTTCTCCCGTCTCCGACCACGCAGTTGCAATTTCCAGATGTCTATCCTGTTCATTTTTCTATCCTCTTCCCTTTCCAACCACCCTCCCTCCCCCCACATTATCAGGTCTCCCAGTATCACTCCTTCCCTCTCCGCCAATCGCGGGCCACCTGCCCTCCTCCCATTGGTCGCCGCTGCGACCTATCAGCTCCTGCACCCCGTCCTATATCTATGCGACACGCTAGCCTCTCGGCAGCAGTATAGCTCTGAAGAAGGCCACAGCAAGATGGCCGAAACGTCAGTAAAACCGATTGAGACGCGGCTCATCCCGGACAGCCAAGAATATAATTCTATTATTCATTCATTACAATTCGTTTCTTTTGTAATATTTAAATAAAAGTCAACATTTCAAATTCCTTAAACATTTATATGTATTTCGAAGTGCGTGTTGATGTTGAACGAATAAATTTTTCGTGAAGTCATTCTGTGATGGAATACCACGATATTACTTCTATTTACAGATGTGGGTTTGGAAGAATAAAAACCGACGAAAACAGTTATTTTTCCGAAGTAAAACAGTTATCTATTCAAAACTGAAGAATTCTCTAATAGATCTTTGGCTATTAGTATGTTAATAGGAAACGCTTGTATTGGTACATCTTACAAAGAGACATTTATTTTCCACTTTTGCGGAAAATTCTCCAAAAATATATTTTAAAGTTATGTAGATTTATAGGTCATGTAAATATCATTTTCTACCATTCATACAAACTTTATTCTTATGTGAAATTATGAGGGGAACAAGAACGTGGCAATTTTCAGAAAGTTGAACTCATTTTGTTACCTCCGGTCGCGACGAAACCCACACGAGCTTCACTCTTGTCTCCAGCATCATCTCCAAGAGTCGGAGGAGTTTGTCCTTGTAGGAAGGACAAATCTCGTCCACCCCGTCGACCAAGACAGCGATATCTCCCGAATCGTAAAGAGCAGCCTTGAGGTACCTCTGCGTGGACTCAGCCGAACTCGACGACGAAGCTGCGATACCCGCCGCCGCAGCCAGCAACTGCACCAAGTGCTCGTGCGTCAACGCTGTCACCCCACGAATCAGATGTGGAATGTTAGTAGATAAAGATTCTCTGAGTATGAACATTTTCGCCCTTAACCACGACAACTATTTTGTTTATTAAAAACGATTGTCTTTCGTCTCTGAATATAGATTTTAAGTACATATCGGATTACCAAGCAAAATACAGAAAAAAATCTTCTCTTATATTTACCACACCGCACCGCGAAATTATGATTAGAAAAAGGGATAATCTGGAAATGTACTATGTAAAATCAAGTCGACGATTTGATTTTCTGTATTTTAATTTAATTTCACGGGCTAATTAGTGTAATTTAATTTCACGGGCTTACTGTTTGTTAAGAAGGGCGTAGCAAATCTAAAATGTTTAACCACGCTTGATATCTACAAGACTTCGGAATTAAATACGTAGTGATTGGAAGTTCCACGAGCGATAAGTGCGTGTTTGGTACCTGGTGGTTGCGGGAAGTCCCTGAGGAGGTTGCGGTGGTCGAGCGCCTGCAGCAGCACCGCCCACCGCTGCGCAGCCTCGCCCGCCAGGCGCTGCAGGAAGCGGCTCTTGCCCATCCCGGGCTCCCCCACCAGCAGCCCCACGCGCTGCCTCCACGCGGCCGCGTGCCGCACTGCCTCCGCCGCGTGCACGCACGTGGGCGCACGCCTACACGCGTCGCTCGCAGGCTGCACGAAGCCTTCCACGGCCTGCGTCGCCCCTCGCGTGGCCTTCCACACCACCGCCCCGCCGCCCTCCCCGACGCAGTGCAGCCAGTGCACGTTGAGGCCTCTCTCCTCCGCGCGGGCGGCGGCGCGCACGAAGGCGGCTTCTTGGTCGCTGCTTCCCCCGGCGACAGGCAGCACTGTCCACCTGAGATTTCATGCAACATTTCATACCTAGAACTAAATTTTTTATTTTATCAAATTCCCTCATCATCTGTGATGTAACTGTAAGATTCTCTGCATGTATTATTTATTCTAAACCTAATGAAGTAGGAATTTTCAATTTGATAGACTGAACTAATATTTATATCTTTCATCAAAGCTTACTTCAATACCAATATCGAGTTTATAAAAATTTCCTACAAGAGTAGGAGGCATATCAGCACATAACACATTTGTTTATTTCATACTATTATCTCGAATCCGCCGAAAATGGAAAACCTTACTGTTAATTCCTAGTTTCATTAACCTATAATTTAAAGAAGAATAATACACTGTGTTGACAAAAGTCATGGGATAGCATTATGCAAATATACTTATGGCAGTAGTATCGCTTACAAAAGATATAAGGGGCATTGTCTTGACAGAGCTTTCATTTGTGTTCATGTGATTTATCTGAAAAGGTTTATAACGTGATTATGGGAGAAAGATGGGAATTACAGACTTTGAACTAGGAACAGTAGTTGGAGCTAGATGCAAAATGCTACGAAAATTAAGTTGAATGCTACGGAATTATGTTTGTTCTCTTTAAAATGTTTAAATACTATATGACAAAATACAAACTAAACAAAAAATGTATGTTATTTGCTTCTTTGATAATGTCAAAACACACCCTTGACTTATCATTCTTTCTCTCAGTCGAGAAACTAACTTCATGCCCTCATCGAATACATCAAGAAAACTATTCTTGAAGACGTGGTTCACATTCTGAACAAATATTACCAGAGAAGGAGTTAGTGAATGGCCTTCAGAGTGGATCGCGCCTGTGGCGAGCTCCACGAGACCTTAATAGAATCTCATAGAAGAGTACGAGTTAGAAACAATCGGAATTCTATGAAACGAGAAGTGAAAGCTTTGGTTATAAAGATATATTTTTTAAAAATAATTTGTCATTTCCTGAAACAGAAATTCCCGGAGAAATAAGTGACTCTAGATGTCAGTGTTCGAAGTAATAAATGTATCTTGTCGCAGAAAGATATTAAATCAACAGTAACCTTCAACAGCGTTCCACTTCTTATCATCATACAGTTTAAAATAGCTTGAGGGAACTTCATATTAAAGGTCGATTTACAAAGAGTGCCTGGTGGCTGACAAAAGGGATGTCTATTTGTGGCGATTTGAACGTTCCTATTTTCATAAAAAAATTGAAGTTTTATCAATACTTCGAGAATTAGAAACGAGAAAACAGTTTTATTTCACCATTCTTCAGCAACAATTTCAAACAAACAGCATTTTTATACTTCAAGTCATTTCGCAGAGTTTTGTGATAAATTAACCGAAATAAATTAGTATTGTGATCTACCGCAATAACATTCTCCAAATTCTAAACAATATCAATTAATTCTTATTTGCACGATTGGATCATATGTAAACTCACCATTTATTTCCCTCTATCGCTGTATCGTTCTCTTCCGGTTCCATTTCTTTATGTCTCTCTTCATTTCCTTGTCTTCTATAAGAATCTCGTTTTCCACTTCTGACGTCTTCAGAACTGAGTGTATTGTACAGCTCCTTAAGCAAAGGCGCTGGAAATCCGCTGAGGACGAGATGGTCGCTCTGCGGGTCCAGCCCCTCCAGAACGGTCGGGTCGAGGGTGGCGGGGTGCTCCAGGGTGCGGGGGAGGTCGAGGTGGGCGTCTCCCGGGGCGGGCAGCGCCGGGCCCATCGCCGCCCCTCCGCGCACCAGGGCGCTCAGCAGGGCGCCGTCCACGTCCCCTCGCACAGAGCGCCACGAGGGCTCCAGGGCACGCAAGGGCACCGGGCGACCCTGCACAGACACACACGCTCTAGAAGGCATTTCCCAGGGCTAGACATAGTTTCACTCATACTATTCATTTCATCCCCCAGGGCGCCGTCCACGTCCCCTCGCACTGAGCGCCACTTCTCCAATTTGCGCAAAAGACGGATATCTGAAATACCGCGCATTCTTTCAAATGTGCAGGGATGAGGACGATCTCCCGTCCTGCTCGAAATTCGTCAGCCGTCTCAGACTCAAGCGGCATCACATTGATACCTTCATTTCAGACTCAAGCGGCCAAAAATTGATACCTTCGCCAGACAGGCAGACGTCTACGACAGAGACACTAATATTTATACCACATTATGCAAATGACACAATTCCAGTGATGATTATGTGGAAAAATAATGCGGAATGAGCTCCATCTGCGGCAATAAGGTTTTCTTATGAAATTTTGTTTTATTTCCATGAAATTCTGTTGACGTCCTAGGAACTCTTACTTGCTGAATGCAACTCGTAAATCAAGTACTGACCTGGAGAAGAAGAGTCCGGTCCATGAGGGCTTCTTGAGCCTCCAGTGTCAGGTGATCCATCCTCCAGTCCTCCTCATCCATTGACACGTCGCCCCTCAAAAAGCCCGCGCTGTGGCCGGAGGAGACGGCGACCACCTTGACGCTGCAGCCGACGGCGGCGACCAGGGCCCGCGCCGCCGACACCTCCTCCTCCACGTCCAGCAGCAGGAGCTGCACGTGGCCAGTGGCGGCCTCCAGCGCGGCGCGCGGCACCTCCCGCAACTGCTGGTCGCCCACGTACGTCCAGCGACCAGCAAACGCCTCGTCGACCACTTGGACGACTTTGGCTGCGCGGTGGCCCGCTGGCACGCCGCGCATCCTCACCTCAACCACGCCATCGGCGCCCTCCAGAGTCCCTCTCAACGCGGCACAGCGCTCCGCTTGGAAGCGCAGAGCCCCGCCGCCCGCCGCCGCCCTCCCCTGCTTGGCCAGCTCCTCCGCCACAAGGGACTCCACTTCCCCGGAGCTCTCTGTGAGCGCGGTGCCCCGCGGGTCAACCAGAGCCCAGTGTCTGAGGATAGCGACGTAATTGGGGAGGAGGGAATCGATTTGCGGCAGCGGAGCTCCAAAGATAGCGTCCAGTTCGAGTCTCATGAGCTCCATCAGGTCGTTCACGTGCGCTTGTGCAGAGAACACGCGCAGGCGAGGAAGAAAGTCGTGCTGGAAGAAGTCTTTGCGTGGATCGTTGTCGTACAGGTTCCATATCTGCGACGGAGAATGGTAAATGTGAGTAATTCTAATCTAGCATGAGTTTCACTGTATGTTTGCAGCAAATCATTAGTGCAGAAATCTGCAAATTTATATTGTATATAATATAATACTGAATAATTTGTCAAAAGACGTTTTCTTGAAAACACATATTTTAAGAAACAAATGTGTTTAGAATAAAATTTTTCAGTTTTCCCAAAATAACTCAACAGCCACCAATTTTACGTACATAATGATTCCATACAAGAAAAAAAGATATCGTACATTAAATACCTTTAAGCTTTTTTCTTCAAACAATATTTTTCATAGTATCATTTATTCAATTATTCACATTTTTAATATCAAGTATTACTTTCCCGTATACGTACGAATACACGGAAGGGGAAGGGTACATATACGTACGTATACACGTAGTATGGGGAAAGTTATGTAATGCTGCACAAAAAAATGGCCAATTTTCGGCGGAAAAAAATTAATTGCCGGGCCGTGAAAACAAAGATGTGGATAAAACCAGTTGCTAAATTAAGAAAAAAAATCCCCTAACAAGTGGTGTAGCCAGAAACCCTGTTTTCTAGGTTCTTGATACCGAAAACCCAATTGAAAAGAAAACGTCCGTCCGTCCGTCCGTCTGTCTGCCTGTCTGTCCGTCTGTGAACACTGCTAGCGCCTAAACCATACGTACGATTTCTTCCAAAATGGATATTCCCCAATCGATCTGGTTCTAGTCAAAGCTTTGAGATTTTGAAAACGATTCTTCGAAATTTTGGGGTACTTTCTCAAAATTTTCTCAAAAACAGCTTCAAATTTTTTCTTTAAATTTCTTGTATGAATAGAGGAAAATACACTTATTAACATGGCATAGGTCCGATTTTCACGTACAGCTCTGAAATTTCGAAAATTGTGAAAGTTTGAATTTTTTTCGGCGTCTTTCTCCAACTACAAAATTGAAGATAGAGATTTTTTCTTCAAATAAAATTTGTTCAATTTTCAAAATTTTAGTAGTTTTCGTGCAATGTTGCGTGCAATGTGTGCAATTTTAAAAAATTACAAAAACAAGATTTTCTCAAAAACGGCTCCAAATTTTTCTTTAATCATTTGGTAGGGATAGTGGTAAATGTACTCTATCAGACGACATAAAAGCCATATTGCTGTATAGGTTGGTTTTTTTCAAAAATTACAAAAATGTAAATTTTTTTACTTGTCTCTCACGTCGTTAATATTTACATTACCGGCGATTTTTTTTCACATTATTGTATTTACGAGTATATATGCTTTAAATAATGTCAAGTAAAGTTTCTCGAAAACACTACCGTTTTCTGTGAAAAGTAGCTCAAATTTCGGCATTTTCAGAAATGCTCAAACGCCATTATCTCATATATGGCTGCAAATTTTTTCTTGAAACTTTTGTAACAGATAGTGATAATTACACACTTTAATATGACGTAGTGTTTATTTTGAGTTATATTTTTGTTTTTTTCAAAAATTATATAAATGTAAATTTTTTGAAAGATCTCTCACATCTTTAATATGCACATTATCCGCAATTTGTAAATATTATTATATTTATGAGCGTAAGTGCTTTAAATAACTTCAAATAAAGTATTTTGAAAACTCAAAAATTTTCTGTGAAAACGAGCTTCAAATTTCGCATTTTTAGTAGTGCTAAAACGCCATTTTCTCTTAAACGGCACATAATTTTATAAGAAAATTGCGATTTACGGCTAGGTTTTTGTGTTCTTTAATATTCTAAAATTAATATTTTCGTTCTACCAATAGGAAACCGAAAAATTAAGAAAATGACAAAAAAACGTACTTTTGGCGATGATAGATGGTAGCTGGCAAGAAAGAGTATGTGGCAATTCCGAATAGCTAGCGAAGACCCAAGAAAATAGAAAACTAATACGGGAAAGTCTGTGCCATTCTGTAGCACCACTAGTTATTTACGTTAACAAAAACATAAACATTTCATATTTCATGTAAACAGAGAAAAATGGAACATGTTTTGAGAAAATGCTTTTTTGTTGAGACATCGAGTGAAGTACCGCCCAAAAATCAAACCGACGCGTAGGTTTGAGACCGAGGGCTTCGAGTTCACCTTATTCGTTATGAGAATATCAATTTTGGAAAAAAAGGACCCAACTGTTTATGCATTAGCTTGGAACACGGACAGACACATTTTGCTGTCAATCGATTTTTCGGTATCAAGAACCCACAACACATGGATTATGACTACACAACCGGTTAGAGGAAGTACTAATTTACTGTAAGTAGGAACAAGGGTTATCCATGTTTTCGTTACTACCAGCGCCCAGCAATAACAGTTTTTGTGTTGAATATTCGCCCTACCGGCCCACAATTACAATACTTTCTCTTCTTACGAAGCGAGGGCAAAAAAGTAAAACTGGGTTTTACATTGAATTTTTAACACGGCACTTATTATTCATGCTTTAAAAAACAAAACAAAAACTTCATAATATTTTTTAAATTGACATAATCTTCAGGATATATTCAAATAAAAGATTTCCCTTAAACCAAAAGTTTTCGAAATTTCTTGGAGTACTAAACAAATCTTTGCATATAGTTTTAGGTGCTTATCATTCTGCAAATATTCAACTTGACACTGGAATTGGTATATGCATTTTACGATGTCTACGTACAGTAAAAGGTTTTAAAAGATATTTAATATCACTATCCATCACTAAAATAAAACGCTCTCAAATGCTATTCATTTAATTATTGTTGGCATTTCCGTCTAGTCGAATGGAATTTCATTAGTGCATATTGAAGGAGACTAATGAAGGTCCATATCAGTGGAAATTACTGACAATCAGTGGCGTAGCTTCAGTTGGTGTCACCTGGGGCGAAGCTAATGGGGTCACCCCCATAAATTAAGTATAAATATCTATTGCTGCACCGATTGTACATTATTTTGTTAAAAATAAAAACATATTTGCACATGATAGTTATTTATTATATATTAAAACATTCTATGTAATTAAGAATAATTGCAATATAATTGCAATTAAATCATAGGTTATGCTGATGATTTAAATGTATATTTTTTAAATTAATACAAATAATTTTTAACTAAACCATAAAAATTGTAGAATTCCAACAATACAATTTTCAAACTAACTATTAATATATAAAATATTTAAGTAAATGCTTTAAATTATATAATTCCAACTATAAAAATAATTCAATTGGTGTCACCCCTAGAATGGTGTCACCCGGGGCGCGCCGCCCCTCTCCCCCCCCTAGCTGTGCCACTGCTGACAATTATGGTCTGGTGGAGAGCAAGATAATTGAAGGTGGCTGGAAGGTTCGCGCCCAGCGTTGTCAAGACTTCGAAAGGAAAGTGCTCTGATGCTGACCTTTTGTTTTGTTGTCGTAAAAAGAATTGTAACAAGGCCAAGTTATGTTCTTTTTGAAAAAGAAAGCAAGACCATTTTAAAGTAAATGTAGCATGGCCACGACAAAGAAAATGCGCGCTTGTGTGAATGAGTATTTATGAATGTTAGGTGTGAGTGTGATGTAAATATTTATGTTTTGTGTTGTTGTTTGTTTTTTATGGTTTCAAGGGTATTCATATTGTATGTGTTATGTCAGTAGCAAGAGGCGGCAAGGACGCCAAGTACATTTTATGAATAAACTCAAAGCATCTATTGTTGGTGGCTTTGATACTTGGAAATTTTCGTTTTACTTCTTATTCATTTGGGAAGTCGGAAAGGGAGCATGCTACGTACGAATACCCTGCAATAAATGATAAATACTGTATAGGCGATATCCTGTGCAGGCGACTTCGCACCCCACGACCTTACAAATTTCTGTGAACGGTTCAGGGTTTTACGTCACGTGCTCGTGATTGTTATGAAATAACAAGGAAGTTAGGAATTATTCTGTGGCACGCCTAACTTAGAGGGAATACAATAAACAATACGATAATGAAAACCCAAGTCCCGTTTCAATACCTCACTTAACATTTTTACCAGTAATAGTAATAAAAAGGTTCAATAAAATCTAACTCCATTTTAAAAAATGGCACAATTAGATTTGGTTTACATTTACAGTATCCCCCATAATATTAAATCAGCGGCCACCTCCATAAACAGTCAATTTAGGCCGAAATTATTGGTGTCCACATAAGACAGGTTACAATGTATTCCATTCTATATAAAATCCCTGGAATTTCCCATTATGACGTAATCGTCAACTCCAAAATCCGCGATGAATTCATTTACCCAATTTCAAGTTTTTAAAGATGGAAATTAAGCAATCGTACTTTTGATGGCAAGACAGAACACTTTCCTTGTTAGCTATTCTCTAAATAGTAATTCCTTTGGGAGACATTCTCTATACTCCAAATACTTTGCTCGTTAGTTACCGTGTACTCTGCCCTTGTAATCCAAATCCTTGGTTCGTCCTGAGGAGTGCTACGTACCTCTTGGTCGTTATAGCCGAATGAGAAAACAGTGTTGGGTCTGGAGGTGTCGCCTGTGCGCAGGAGGTCTTCGTGTTGGAAATCCAAGTGCGGGCCATCGGTTGCCCCCTTGCGGCGAACCACGGGTCGATTCGTATATATCACCAGCCGCACATCCTCCAAAGAGCAATCGTGCAGTACCTCTTCGTCTTTCGTCTTGAGGTTGCCAGGAGACGTGTGTCTGCTCTTGAAGTCGGCGTAATACTCAAAGTATTTTTTTAAACTGAAGTCGCCCTTTGGAGATGTGAAAGCCTGAGCAAAAGAGAAATTATTATTATTATTATTATTATTATTATTATTATTATTAATGTGTGAGACATTGCGTTTCAACCATGTTGTCATCGGAGGAGTCGCATTAATGGTGCCTGAATGCTTGAGCTGGATGAAAGTGCTTAGTGGCTTTTTCTCAGAGTATTTACCTGCGTGGTCACCGGAGGAGCTGTACCAGTGGTATTGGCGTGCTTGAGCTGCATGAAAATGGTCAACGGCTGTGGCTTCAGCACGCGCAGTACGAGATCATCCAGGGGACGCGCAGCAGCCACGTTCGAGAACAGTTGGAACGAGAGGCCCTTTCTGCGCGAGCGCAGCGCCAACAGGCCGCCCAGGAAGATCTCGTATTCTGTTCCGAACGTCGTTGCTGCGCCTTTAAGTCGCTCCAAGACGGGTGACTCGGCACTGAAACAATTACCACCACAACACTTAAACCCTCAAGTCAGATATCACCTGCGTTTCCCTCTTTTTCCTCATATTTTCATAAAATATCCAGTTGTGTAAAAAATTGTCAACCTACTAGAAATTTTATTTTTAAATGAAAGTTTATATACTTCTTTATTGATGAAGAAAATAAGTGTCTGAGGTCGCAAATCTCTCCCGCATGTTTTTTTACACCCGTGATGACATGCAGTGATAAATAAAACGAGAAAATATGTGGTACTGTAGCACCATTTTTTTCGATATGAAATTCCTACGAGGTTAATTGCAAGGATCTTCAAGCCAAATTCAGAACAGGCCTAATTGTAAATTCCTTAGTGCCTCTAAAAAATATTAAAAGTAAAATAAAATTTTTCCTTACTTACCTGGAATGTGATGTACTCGCCATTTTATCTGAAAAACAAAATAATGTTTATTTCAAACATTATTACATGTTAATTTCAAACGTCATAATTATTTTTATTAGGCTTATTAGAGGAAATACCGTTTACGTTTCAAATGTGTAATCCGAAGGATACACGAAGTTTACGACCAAACTAATCCGTTGATTGTGTATCCGTTGATTGTGATTCAATTCCTTTTATATTGTAACGTTATAAGAATAATTCATGTAATTAAATTTATAGGTGTATTTATACCTTTGCAGAACTCGACCACCAACGTATTATTAGCGTTGTTTGTAACGATATGAAGACTATAATATATTAAAATAAATAAATCAGTAATATCGCATTTACGTTATTCTATCTCATAGTCTCTGTGTTGCACACCTATCTAATTTGAAGTAATTTAAGGGACACCAAAGGTGAGCCACTTTTGGTAAATAGATTTAGTTATGGTTGTTGAAATTATTTATGTTAATAATTTTGGAAATTTGGATGGATGAATAATATATTCGGTTGTTTTAGGTTTCTCTGTATTCTAGATAGGTCAGAATTAAAAACGTTAACGAATTGGAAAACAGACATTAGTAATCTGGTCGACTTCAATAGAAGTTTTTTCACGTATTCGTAGACCTTGTAACCTCCATCTGTCCGTCGCGGTTAGATACCTTCCGGTGCAGTATTCTACACAAGAATGTGCCATTAGCCGAGCCTCCGTCTCCTGGCGAGCAATTTGTCATTTTTTGCGAAGAAATCTACAAGATTCTTAGGAATTTTTCTAAAAATGTATTTTGGTGTCCAATAGCAATTTACATTTTGGTAATTTTTGAAAAAACCAACCGATAGACCAAAATGGCTTTTATGTCATTGATAGAGTATATTTACCACTATCCCTACCGAAAGTTTAAAGAAAAAATTTGGAGCCGTTTTTGAGAATATTTTGTTTTTGTAATTTTTTAAAATTGCACATATTGCACGCAATATTGCACGAAAACTACCAAAATTGTGAAAAACATTTACATGACCTTTATTAAAGAACTCAATATGCAGAACAAATTTTACTTGAAGAAAAAATCTCTATCTTCAATTTTGTAGTTGAAGAAAGACGCCGAAAAAAATTCGAACTTTCACAATTTTCGAAAATTCAGAGCTGTACGTGAAAATCGGACCTATGCCATGTTAAAAAGTGTATTTTCTTCTATTCATACAAGAAATTTAAAGAAAAAATTTGGAGCCGTTTTTGAGAAAATGTTGAAAATCCCCGGGGGGCTTCATATAAAGTACCTCCAAATTTTGAAGAATCTTTTTCAAAATCACAAAGCTTCGACTAGAATCAGAGCGACTGGGGAATATCAATTTTGAAGAAAATCGACCGAACGGTTTAGGCGCTAGCGTTGACCACAGACGGACAGACGGACGGAATGCCGTCAATCGATTTTTAAGTATAAAGAAGCAACAAATCATGGATTTTGACCACACCACGAGATAGAGGATTTTTTCTTCTTAATTTAGCAACTGGTTTTAATCCACTTATTTGTTTTCACGGCCCGGCAATTAATTTTTTTCCGCCGAAAATTGGCCATTTTTTCGCGCAGCATTACATAACTTTCCCTATACTACGTATATCACTCCGTGTATACGTACGTATACGGGAAAGTAAAAATTGAAGTGAATGGTTGATTTCCATTCAGTCAATGGTTGAATTAAGAATCAATATAATTTATTCAGATAAATAAAATACAGTACTTTTAGATAGTTACGTAGGCGAGATGAAAAAGTTACTCATTCCACAAAAATGTAAACTTGTGACTTGACAAATTTGATATATTTGAACCACTATGGGGGCTACTTAGAGACGCCGCGCCGCACCGGTATGGTGTGGTCATAATCAGGAATAAAAAATAATTTTCTGCCATTAAACCAAAAAATAGCTTTGAGATCGTGATTCAAGCGGGCATAAAAAATATGACACGTTGAATTGGCGAGTAGTTCGGGACGCCGCTTCGGTATGGCATACCTTCACACTTTGGCTATCTAACGAACAATATACAACTAGAACTATCTCTGTACTCATTCCCCAATGGCACAGTTTTTCTCGACATACTTAAAAAATTACGCATCGGAACACCGACACCTACAAGTCGCCATAGTTGCGTTTCCTTGTTCCTAATCTCACGGGCTAACTTGTCAAAACGTTATAGCTTTGAGCTAATCATACGTCGATTTTCTTGCTGGCTCTACCGAGCTCTATTAACTCTACCGGGAATGCCGGGCAATGCACACAGGTTGTCAGCGTTTGGCTGTTCAAAGGAGGCTATGGGAACGTACCTGTCGTGTCGTCTTACGAGTAAGAGCTGCCGTTGGTTCGTCCAGCACCTCCAATATCTTCTGGGAGTCCGAATCTTCGCTTTGATAAAATGCACTGTCGTTGTTTGTTCTCCTTTGATGAGTAAGTAACATTACAGAAGCTTTGGGAGATAACAGAAAGTGACAAGGCGGCTAGTCCTACAAAAACGGAAGTGGCTAGATGATAAGATGTATTTCCGCCGACCACCACGTTGAAGTTACACGATTTTACATTTAAAAATATTAGTAATGGTGATATTTATTAAAGGCATCGATATCCAAAATCAATCTCCTTCGAATCTAATCTATAATTGTTTTATTTTAGGTATTCTTTTCAAAATTTGATTATTAATATAATCTTTACCGTATGAGCACGTCATCAGTAGTTTTATAACTGTTATTCAGAACGGTATTCTCTGCTCATTCCACGAGTGTCTAGTAAATTGTATTATAGCTTCATTTGTTTTGCGAATTACGCTGAAATAGTAGTTTATGCAATAGTTTATAAAGTTAAGCTTTACTACACGATTCCGTGTTTTCAAAACGAGCGACCTTAGGATTGAATGCAATAAAGCAATATCATAATAGAGTTGCATCCGCTATTTTGTGTGTGTGTGTGTGTGTGTGTATGTGTGTAACAGCATTAAAAACGTATTAGAGAATCAAAATTAATTTTGGGAAACAACTTTATTATGACGTCACGGGTATTTAACGTGCGTAAAAAACGCTGGTCGGCTGTTCCGTTTAACGCTACCACCACACGACACTGTAATTGTGATTCGCTGAATCTCTCTACAGTACTTGAGTTACTCCTCGAGTGTGCGAATGTAAGGTTGCGTCACTCACGGCTAGACCACTTCCCGTGCACAAATCGAGACATTGGAGAAATCGGGTGGTGTCATTCGACGCGTCTCAGTCTCCTGATGGGGAACTGATAATTTGTTTTCCGATCCGGCCATAAGATTCGAAGAAATTTCCAAAAACGTGTTTTGGTGCCGCGATCTTTGTATGCCGGGAATAAGGGTATCTAAGGCCAACGCCATCTAAGTAGATCTATGTAGGTGACGTTGATTAAACCCCATTACCCTGTGATAATTTTCAGTGCACGACACTATAATTTTCTTCCATGAGGATGGAAACACTGATTTTGGACAAACGAGCAAAAATTAAACGAATATCGCTCGGCAGAAATTGTTGTGAATTTTCTGAAGTATTTCAGTTATTGTAAAGTGTGAAGCGTATTTTTTATAATTAATTTGAAAATTACCTTGAAAAATTAAATGTGAAGATCATGAAGTGAATACGAAGGAAACAAAAACTGTATATAATACTAAACAAGACATTTCTTAAGTGTGCAATGATCGATTTTTAATTTGAAATGACTTACAACTTATTCACATAAATATACAAAATAGTAACATTTTAATGTTTATACAATATAATCCTCTTTAGAACACAAATCAGACTGAATTTGGGGAGTTTTAAAATCTTAAAATAGGGGACAAAAATATGGAAGTGTTTCGCAACTCAGGGGAATCAAATGCACAAAAATTTTCCTCAGAATTTTCCAAATTGAGAACGATCTTATATTAGCATTAGAAGAAACGCAGAACCACAACTTATACGTGATCATTTATGTTCATATTAAAAAAGAAAACGTAAAACAATATAGTTGTACTAAATTCTAATTAATCGCATCATTCAAATACCTGCAAGTATTTTTTACGAAGATTATAATTTTGAAATTGCAATTTTACCAGTACATATCCTGTTTGGAGGTAATATACAAGGCCATGGAGTGTTAGGAATATTTGAACGGGAGTATAGTATTAGCAGCTACTTCATTAGTAAGTCCAATACAAGATACTGTAAGAATATTTGAACAAAGCTAGGCATGAAAAAAATGAAATATGAAAGAAATTTTCAACACATGAAAACACTTTTAAAACAGTTTACAGCGTTAGCGACGCCACATTCAGCTACTATGTGATAAAACAATTATCTGTACCATAAACGCATTGGAGGATTATTGTAATACTCAACGGGGAACTAGGGAATTACAATTGACCCCTCCCCCCCGCTTTCCTTGGCCGACCCCCGAAGATATGATGTGTTAGTAGGGAATGTACGAATTCCCTATTCGTATTCTGAATTCATACAGTAACATATCTTTCAAATCATTTCAAGGAAGTTTTTATTTTATTATATTTCTGAAGCCCCGGAAAACGTGTAAACAAAAAAAGCAAATTTGTGTTCAATATTAACAAGTGGTGATACAGCAGCATGTACTTTCTCGCATTATTACTACATTTGCCGTTTTCAACAATTCAGGGAGTTCAACGAATGGGATCCACGTCATTCGTTTGAGCACCCCTTCTATCTGTGGAAAAAATGTGAAGAAAACTTTTGAAGCAGTTTTTTAAGAAATGTTTTTTTATAAATTGCATTAATTTAATGTACAAATTATGCGACGACTACTAGTTTTCTCAAGAAAATGACATAACCATTTTTAAAGAGTTAATTTTTGACAACACATTGTCCAAGGCAAAAATCTCTATCTCCAATTTCGGAGTTCGAAATGCTAACTTTTTGCAATTTTTGAAAAAATGGAGAATTTCCCGAAAATAGGACTAGCACCAATTTTTTACTGACCTTGATACACATGAGAAAATTTACAGAAAAATTTGGCGTGATTTTTGAGAAAAAAATTTTTAGGAAGGAAGTGTGTTGGGTCCAGTGCTATTTTATACCATATACTTCTCTCCAGCCTACAACCAAAGAAACAGTAACAGCTACATTTGCTAATGATCAGTGGCGGACACGGGGGGGACCCGCAGAAAAGGCCTACAGTTATCGTTTATTGCCTTCTTTTATTTGGGAAAATTGATTTAAATATTTATTTACGTTAAAAGTGTGTAATTATTTAAAAATACCATTATATAGTACCATATATACAAAAACCAAGTACAATAAAACAACAAATATGTTTATTATTTAACAAAAATCTACGATCACCCCCCCCCCAAATGGTCGACTGAATGCCCCTCTGCTGACAATACATCAGTTCTTACTTCAGACAATGACCCAGTAGAGACCTCTAGACTGCTTCAGGAATTTGTCAACAAACTACAAGCGTGGCTAATACTTGGCGACTAAGAACAAACGAAAGCAAACCAAGTCATTACTTTCACCATGAAGAGAAGAATTTGTCCTCCAGTGCAGTTGATCAGAAATAATCTCCTAGAAACAGATTCAGTGAGATATTTAGGTGTTTAACTTCATAAGACATTTACGTGGAAAAAAACATGTTATCTCGTCAACGAAAAGAACTCCAGTTACCATTACAAAAAAAGCTGTTTTGGTTGTTAGGTAGAAACGCAATGTTAGGTTTAGACAATAAATTATTCATTAGTAAATCATTCTTAAAGCCTGTTTGGACCTACTGCATAAAGTTCTGGGGCACCAGTATCAAATCCAAAATCCAAATCATTCAAAGATTTCAATCTAAAATATTAAGAGACATTGCCAATTCCCCCTTGGTATGTTCAAAATTATGTAATTCACTCTAATTTTAAAATGCCATCAGTCAACGAAGAAATAAAAAAAGTTATAGTTGTAAATACATTAAAATATTAGAATCCGTACAAATACTTTAACCATACATTTGTTACATAACAGTTTCGAATCAAAACGTCTTGACAAATTCAAACCTTTAGATTTGCATCAGAGATTTTGAAGTGTAGTTATACGTGTAATCAACCGTATTAATGGAGAGATACTAATGTGTATATTATTCAATCAATACTAATTATTTAGTCAATAAATTTACTTATTGTTCTCATGTATGAACAGGTTGTAAATAAACGCCCAACAAAAAAACAACATAAAAATCAGATTTACAAAAGCCCCGTAAACAAGAAATTAAAAAGCAAAGTATCTAAAAGCACATTAAATAACGTATCCACAACCGAATTTTATCTAAATTCTCGACAATCATCCTGCGTCAATGTTCAAGACATAATGTGCGATCTCGACATCTATCACTTCCTCGTTATTACATTAGAAGAGAAGTTACTACAGTTATTACAGTAGAAGAGATGAAAGAACGCACAACCCTGGTTCGTCATTTTGAGAGAAAAAATGCAAAAGGTTTTCTGTTGTCACTTTCACTTCAAAAGAGTTAACACCGGTCATCCACATATTAAAATCTGATATCATGTCCAAAACTCGTAGTTCCTAAGACCACAGCGTGTTAATGTTCTGGTGGCAGTATCTGATTTATTCCGTGAAATGATGAATCGATTGATGTTTATGTTATGTCCACCCAAATATCAATGTTTTAGACCGAATTTAGAAGTCGATAGATCGAAAAAAAGACTTGTTTTCGAAATTGCTTGGTTGATTTTCGACGGTTTTCTGCGTTGTTTTGTAGCGTACGATCTTTTTGTAGTTTAGTTTCGTTGTAATATTCATAGTAGTACCATTTAGTTTACAATTTTATTGAAATTAAAATACCTAACCTAACCCAACCCACGGCCGCAAGGCCGAGACGCAGCTGGTAGGCCTTGGCTCGTAAAGAGCTGTTGTGCCACAGTACATACTTTGACCGTATGGTCAAAACACTAGCATTCGGTAAATCACAACATTCGAAAGTGGCGCGCAGTCAATGAATCGTCGCGGGGTGAATCGGGCCGGAGCCGCGAACGAGCGCCTGGAACGAGGGATTCATCGGTCGCATCGCGCGGGAGAGTCGAGAGCGAGGGCAGAGAGGTAACGAGGTGTGATGGCGACAGAGGCGTGATGTGATGATGTCAAGGAAGAAATCGGGAGTAATCGAGGCAACTTGGCTCAAAGGAAGGAGAAGTGTGACAAACGCAGTAATGAAAGTGATTAAGGATTGTTATAAGTGTGTTCGAAAAGACATAATCACGAAATGTGGCTAGAGAAGTGCAACATTGAATGGACACGTGAGCGACACTGCCATTGCGACAAGTCGGTGTAGCTGTGCGGGTGCGGGACCGCGTGGTGCAGCCCTGCGAGCCGAAACTGGAATTCCGACGTGTGGAGAAAGAAATTGACGGCGAGACAACGCCGGTGTGCGAGGACGGACCGTTAGGGACACGTGTGCAGAGCGTCGACGGCGCGAAGGTCACCTCACAGCAACGGCATCGGTGGAGGCACGTGGCATCGCATCGCACGGAAGGCAGCGAGTGGAAGGCTCAGATAAGTAACGATAATTGTGAATAAGAATAGACAGGGGTCGGATATGGGATAAGCCGGTTCAGGATGCTCATCGGAGTCATAGAAAAGGCAACAGTGTCTGTGATGAGAGCGGATGGCATGTAGTTTCAGAGAGATGGAGGTATCATGAATGGGAATAATAAATGTAAACACAATAGGAATAATCAGAGACATATGATGTAAATCATTTAATCAGTTTTCATTAATGATCTGCGATCATGTCAGTAATGTCAATTGTGTTATTAATGTTAAATTGTTCTTCTTAATAAATCCTGTCTCTGTGATAATAGATTCATTGAATTCAGACATGCTGATTAAAGTATCCCCCTCAAAGAAACCCTGTACCCTAATGAACAATCACAAATTTTATGATATGTGCATCCATGAAGACCGACAAGTGTAAGTACTGTCACAATACGTACATGTTTATGTATGTTTATATAAACATGCGTATTTTAAACAAAATTTCAATATATATAAAATATAGATTCTCACATCCAACCAATAGTAACTAGAATGGCCCACAGAAAATAGAAAATCTTTGCTTACGCTTATGTTGGCCATTGCGAATGCTTCAGTCTATCACTTATGTTTAAGTTGATGTCTGTGCGTTACGCTTATGTTTACGTCTGCATTGTGAATGGGCCTTAACTCCGGCCGTCACCAGCGCTCTTCCATCGCCAACGGTCCGTGCTCCCGCGAAGGGGAAAGGTGGGTGGGTGGGTGGGGGGCAGTGCGTCCCCCCAACTCTGCTGCCCTGCCTGGCGGCGGACCAGCGCCCGCGGGACCACTGTTCTGTCCACATGACCAACCACGACCATAGCGGTTTACATAACAAGTTCTGGAACTGCATTCAAACTGCATCGCATTATCTTGATGTGATGTGAAATGAACGACGTAGTGCATCAGGATGTTCTGCCCAATGAAGGAAAACTCCTCTAAAACTAGCAGTGCTTTTATAAAAATACGCAGCAACGCTTCTGGCGCGCATTACCGTCGCGTTTATTACTTTTACTGTCGTCAGCGCCGTGTTGTAAGAGGAGCTCCGTAGATTGCGCATCACCTGCCCTTGATGCCATCATTAGCGGAGTTTTGTCCTCTTCATCTACTGCATTAGGATCTGCCTTGCTTTCGAGGAGCAGCTGTGTAATTTGGTGATGACCCATCTGAGTAGCGCAATGGAGAGCTGTGCTGTCGAACGCATCTCTTCGATTGACGTCGGCGCCATGTTTTAAGAGGAGTTCCGTGGATTGCACATCACCCGCCCATGCTGCCATCATTAGCGGGGTTTGGCCGTCTTTGTTTACTGACATAGGATCAGACTTGCTTTCGAGGAGGAGCTTCGTAATCTGGTGATGACCGTACCTCGTAGCGTAATGGAGAGCTGTGCAGTTGAACTCGTCCCCTCCACTGACGACGGCGCCGTGTGCTAAGAGGAGCTCCGTGGATTGCACATCGTCCTCCTCTGCTGCCATCATTAGCGGAGAATGGCCAGCTTTGTTTACTGCATTAGCATCCACTTTTCTTTCGAGGAGCAGCTTCATAGTATGGTGATTACGCCACTTAGCAGCGTAATGGAGCGCTGTCCACCCGTTGTAGTCCCTTCGACTGACGTCGGCACCATGTTCTAAGAGGAGCTCCATGGATTGCACATCGTCCACCCCTGCTGCCATCATTAGCGGAGACTGGTCAATTTTGTTTACTGCATTAACATCCACTTTTCTTTCGAGGAGCAGCTTCATAGTATGGTGATGACCTCCCTGAGTAGCGTAATGGAGCGCTGTCCAACGGTCGTTGTCCCTTTGACTGACGTCGGCGCCATGTTCTAAGAGAAGCTCCGTGGATTGCACATCATCTGCCTCTGCTGCCATCATTAGTGGAGATTTTCCAACTTTGTCTACTTCATTAGGATTAGCTTTGTGTTCTAGGAGGACCTTCATAATCTGGTGATGACTGTAAGTAGTAGCGTAATGGAGCGCTGTCCAGTGGAGCTTGTCCTTTTGACTGGTGTCGGCGCCATTTTTTAAGAGGAGCTCTGTGGAGCGCACATCACCCTCCCGAGCTGCTCTTACTAGCGGGGTTTCTCCATCTTCGTCAACTGAATTATGATCAGGCAGAACTTTGGCGCAATAATCTGAGAGTATCTCGATGGATTGCGCATCACCCTTCATTTTTGCTGTCATTAGCAGAAATTCACAATCTTCGACTGCAGCAATAAAATCAGCTTTCCTTTCGAGGAGAATCTTCATAATCTGGTAATGACCCTTCTCAGTAGCGTAATGGAGCGCTGTCCAGTGGTCGTCTTTCCTTTGACTGACATCGGCGCCATGTTCTAATAGGAGTTCCGTGGATTGCACATCATTCGACAATGCTACCCTCATTAGCAGAGTTTGGTCAAGTTCGTCTACTTCATTAGGATCAGCTTTGTGTTCTAGTAGGAGCTTCATAATCTGGTGATGACCCACCTCAGTAGCGCAATGCAGCGCTGTCTTGCCGAACTCGTCCCTTTGACTGACGTCGGCGCCATGTTCTAAGAGGAGCTCCATAGTTTGCACATCATCCGCCCATGCTACCATAACTAGCGGAGGTGCGCCAAATTCGTCTAACGCATTAGGATCAGCTTTGCATTCGAGGAGGAGCTTCGTGACCTGGCGATGACCGTCCTCTAAAGCGAAATGCAGCGCTGTCCTGCCGAGCTCGTCCCTTTGGCTGACGTCGGCGCCATGTTGTAAGAGGAGCTCTGTGGATTGCACATCTCCCGCCTTTGCTGCCATCATTAGTGGGGTTTTCCCTTTTTTATCTACTGCATTCGAATCAGCTTTGCGTTCAAGGAGGCACTTCGTAATCTGGTGATGACCGTCCTTTGCAGCGTAATGAAGCGCTGTCCAGCCTTGTTTGTTCTTTTTCTTAACGAAAGCGTCATTATCTAAGAGGAGCTCCGTGGATTGAGCATCACCCGCACATGCCGCCATCATTAGCGGAGTGTTGCCGTCGTCGTCTGCTGCATTGGGATCAGCTTTGCGTTCGAGAAGGAGCTGTGTAATCTTAACTTTTCGACCTCTGGGCGCATAATGAATAGGTTGTCTGTTCAAATTGTCTTTTTTCGTCACATTTGCACCATACTTCAATAAAATCTGTACAGTTTTTGTGTGACCATTTATTGCTGCTATCATAATTGGTGTTTTTGCCCCTTCCAATGACATGTCTAAATATCTTCTGTTTTTCTTCAAAATCAGCTCCATTATCTGCAAAGAAAATATCAAATATAAATTTCATAATTGCGATATTTCATTTGAGGTTTTATTCTGAATTAATTGTGTGTTAAATATACCTTTCATTAAAATTATATACATTGGGTGAAGAATGTGTTCTTTAGAGACACTCGTAAATTGTTTTCTGAGTGTCTCTATGGAAGTTATAGGCGTTAAAAGAAAATTAGTAAATTTCATTGTGACATTATTTGTATATAATGTTCCAGGTAATACAAGTAACTGAATTTTTACTTTCTCGTTGTACCTACGTATATACTTAGTTATATACGCAGTATAGAGGAAGTTATAAAATGCTGCGAAAAGTCTATTTCGAGATTTCAACAGAAATACACGTTTGGGAATCCCCTGATACCGATTTTTTTTTTCAAAAAGACCGTTTTTCTGTCGTCTGTGAGCAACATTAGCGCCTTACCTACGGGCAGGAGTTTTTGCAAAATAAATAGTCTCCGATCGATCTGGTCTAGCTCAAAGCTTTACGATTTTGAATAACATTCTTCAAATTTGGGTATACTTTACATGGAGTCTCTGGGACATTTTCTAAACTTTCTCAAAAATGGCTCCAATTGTTTTCTTTAAACTTCTTGCAATAATAGAGTAAAATACACTTAAAAAGACGGTGAATGTCGAACTTTCACTGTTAACACTGACATTTCGGAAACTGCACAAGTTTGAATTTTTTCGGCTGTGGGGGTACTTTCCATAAAGTCTCTGGAATATTTTCAAAATTATCTAGAAATTGTTCGGCATTTTAAAAATGTGTACAAGAATAGATACACGAGTGGCAGGTGGGTGACACGAGTTCCACCGTTCACTCTGAATTTTTGAAAATTGCAAAAATTTGAAAAACAATTTAATGACCTACTTTTTTGATAATATTAGTCGGTTTTTGCGTAATTTTCAGTGAAATATAATCAATATTAAAACAATTTTCTTAAAAACGGCTCTGGATTTTTCCTTAAATTTTCGTATGAATAGTCCTAAATAGGGGAGAGTTAGGTTAACTGGTCCACTTTTTTAAATAGTTCTAAAATGTTATTTACTTGACCAATACACGTAAAAATTCGCATGATTTTTTTATTTATTTATTAGTCAAAAAACAGTAAACACTGTATATTTGAAAGAGGCTTTCTCCTTACATTGTGAGAACAAACAACATTATTGGGCTTACAGTTATTGTCAAATGCGGAATGTTTTATACATTTGCAATATGACCAGTTAACCTAACAGGTATGGTTAAGTGGACCGGAAATTGAAACAAGCTGTGAAAATAACATTGACATTTAATAGGGGGTTTTAATGAACAAATCATTCTTCTACATATTTCCATCAAATTTTTCATACATAAGGGAGAAAACGGGCCACGGGCCGCGCGCCGTTCCCCAAAACGTGGCATCTAAAATTAAAACTTGGAAATAACAGTGGTAATGAATTAAATGAATGAAATAGTGAAAGGCGAATAAATTTTATAACATTCCAGATTTAATAATTGCAAATCTACAAATTCTACTTCCGAAAAACAAATAAAGAGGGTAACTGGACCGGTCCACTCAAGGGAGACCGGAGGTTAGTCTCGGCAGTCCAGTTAACCTCGCAGCACGTATTTTCTTTACATGCCCGAAAACACAAAAGCTGCGACGTGTTATTAATAAGAAAATACACTATTATAGAGAAGAAATACTAACAATCAATTTGGTGTGTATATTCTTCTTGTAGTTTACTTGTTGTTGTAGTTTATTATTCAGTCGCAATAAAAATGCAAAGCAGATGAGTGATAGAAGAAACGTCGGACCTTTCAGATTAATAATTACCTACTCTATTGAACAAATCAAGGCCTGCAACTTATAATTGTGGCTTAGATTATCAGCCCTGTCATCCTACAAATGCCATCCACTGGAAAAGCAGGTAACATTTCCCACCAACATTTAAAAGCATTGAGCACTTCACCTAACCGGCCCAGTTAACCTAACTCTCCCCTACTCTGAATGAAATGATATAAACGTCAATTTGATGCATTCTCTTTATTTAACTAGTGGTGCTACAACGCACATACTTTCCCGTTTTCTTGGAAACAACTACGTAGGATTGAAATATTACACTTTCTGCGCTACTAACACCATAGCTATTATTTGAAAACGTCCAATTCAACCAAGAAGCGAACAACTCACTGTTTTCATCGCAGCGTTATAAAAACTATGCGAGTTCTACAACTGCGTACAAATATAATACGAAAGTTTTGTAAACTTGTATTGGAAAAAGAAGCCTGATACCATACAGCTATATCAAGTCACAACAATGACACGTGCATGTAATTCACAGAGATTTGCGACGCCGAACGAACTTCCATTGTTGCATTCCCTGCACTTAAAGAGCTAGCAATTTTTATTTCAAACATTTCAAAACAAATAATTTCTAAAAGATTAATGTGTATAACAAAAGGTCGAATGTAAGATAGGATTAAAGAATAATATACACATTCTAACATACAAAGCATCCAAAGGACTGAAACGCAGTGAATTTGCAGCGGGCTATTATGCTTGTCACGAAATTATAGAAAAACTACTTGTATTTTCAAAACTTTAAGCATGACCTTATTTAAAGATGTAAGTTTGATAAATACATTTTATTGAGAAAACCAGCTGGCCAATGTATATTTCTTTGACATTTTCTCAATTTTTTGGTTTCCTAATGGTAGAACGAAAATGTTTATTTTAGAATATTAAATAACACAAAAACCTCTTCCTAAATAGGAATTTGCTTTTAAAAATTTGTAGCCGTTTTTAAGAAAATGACATTTAAGCACTACTAAAACTGCGAAATTTGAAGCTCTTTTTCTCAGAAATTTTAAGTGTTTAAAATACTACATTGAAGTCATTTGAAGCACTTACACTCACATATATAATAAATTTTACAAATTGCTGGTAATGTGCATATTAAAGATGTGAATGATCTTTCAAAAAAATTAGATTTCTGTAATTTTTTAAAAAGACAACAACAAAAATCTACCTCAAAATAAACTTTACGTCATATTAAAGAGTGCAATTATCACTATCCGTTCCAAAAGTTTGAAGAAAAAATATAAGCCATTCATAAGAAAATCGCGTTTGGGCGTTTCTGGAAATGTGGAATTTTGAGCTAGTTTTTACAGAAAACGGTTGAGTTTTCGATTAACTTGACTTGGCATTATTTAAAGCACATGTAGTCATTATTATAATAATGTCAACAAATCGCCGCTAATGTAAATATTAATGACGTGAGAGAAAACTCACAAAAATTCAATTTTTGCAATGTTTCGAAAAACAAAAGAATAGAGCAATATGGCGTTTATGTCATCTAATAGAATACGTTCAGCACTATCCCTACCAAACATTTAAAGAAAAAAATTGCAGCCGTTTTGAGAAAATTTTGTTTTTGTTTTTTTAAATTGCACATAGTGCACGCAATATTGCGCGAATATTAAAATTTTCAAATAAATGTGCATGACCTTAAAGAAAGAACTCACTATGAGGAACAAATTGTATTTGAAGGAAAAATCTCTACCTGCCTTTGTAGTTGAAGGAAGAGCGGAATAGAATTCAAACTTCGCAATTTTCGAAAATTCAGAGTTATCCGTGACAATGAAACCTATGTCACTTTAATCAGTGTATTTTACTCTATTCTTACAAGAAACGTAAAGAAAAAAATTCGAGCCATTTTTTTAAAAAAAATTGAAAATGTCCTATGAGCTTCATGTAAAGTCTCCCCCAAAATTAAAATATCGGTTTCAAACTCAAGGGGCCACGATATCAGCCAGACCGATCGCGGAGTATTTTTTCGAGAAAATCGGCTGAACGGTTTAGTCGCTAGCGACGGACGGACGGACAGACGTTTTGCTTTCAATTGGTTTTTCGGTATCAAGGACCCACAAAACAGGGATCCTGGGTGCAGCACGTGATAGGAGATTTTTTCCCCTTAATTTAGCAATTGTATTTATCCACTTTTTCGTTTTCAAGGCCCTGTAATATGAGTTTTCTGCCGAAAATCCGTTTTTTTGTGCATCATTACATAACTTTCCCTGTTCTATACGTACCTATAGTACACGGGAAAGTAAAAATTTGGAGCCGTTTTTGAGAAAATTTTGAAAATGTCCGGGGGCCTTCATGTAAAATGTCCCTAAATTTTATAGAATGTTTTTCAAAATCTCAAAGCTTCTCCATCCAAATCAACAGAGGCTTCTTCGATTTAAAAAATATCCTACGTGTGGTTTACGTGATTTCGTTCACAGACGTTCACAGACGGACGAACGGGCGGACCGAGGACGTTTTGCCTCTAATTGGTTTTTCGGTATCTTGGACCCACAAAACAGAGATTCTGGCTACGTCACGTGATAGGGAATTTTTTCTTCATTTACCAATTAGCTTTATCCACTTTTTCGTTAGTAGAGACCGGCAACGAATTTTTTCTGCCACAAATTCGCCATTTTATTGCGCGGCACTACATAATTTTTCCTACAATACGTGTATTACTCCGTATATACTTATATAGATGGGAAAGTAAAACCCTTGCCCATCTGGCTCGAGTCGAAGCTTTGAGATTTTGAAAAATATTCTTTAAAATTTGGGGTACTGTACATGAATCTCTACGAACATTTTCAAAATTTTCTCAGAAATGACTCCAAACATTTTCTTAAAATTTTTTGAAAGAATAGAGTAACATACACTTATGAAGATTGCATAGGTCCCTTTTTCATAGTTAACTTTAAATTTTGCAAAAGTTTGTATTTTTCCAGCCTCTTCCTACAACTACAAAATTGAAAATAGTGATTTTTCTTCACGTAAACTTTCGTCCCCATATTTAATTCTTTTATTAAGGTCTAATACATTTTTTTGAAAATTTTAATAGTTTTCACGCATTATTGCGTGCAATATGTGCAACTTTAAAAAAATTACAAAAACAAGATTTTCTCGTAAACGTCTCTAGATTTTTTCTTTAAACATTTGGTAGAGTAGCGCTAAATGTAGCCTATAAGATGACATAAACGCAATATTGCTCAATTCTTTTGTTTTTTCAAACATTACAAAAAATACTCTTTGCTCACATCGTTAATTTGTTAACATTTTTGTATTATGATAAGATATGCTTTATAAAGTTTCTTGGAAACTCAATGGTTGTCTGTGAAAACGAGCTCAAATTCCCGTATTGTCAGAAATGCTCAAACGCCATGTTCTCAAAAATGACTCCAAATTTTTCTTTAGACTTTTCCTCAGAATGGTGCTAATTCCACTGTTTATTTTGACGTAAAGTTCATTTTGGGGTGTTATTTTTTTCAAAAATTACACAAATGTATTTTTAAAAATATTTCTCATACCGTTAATATGAACACTTCAGCAATTTGTAAGCCCTATTGCATTCGTGAAGAAAAATTCTAGATTTTGAAATAAGGTCACGTATAATTTTTCAAAAAATTTCAGTGTTTTACGTTCGTATGTACTCCGACATTGACCCAGATCAGATCATCTACCTGCACAATCGTCAACAGATCGTAATGACATTCCTGTTGGCATATTGAAGGAAAAATTAAAATCATTAATGAACTTTATTGTCAAACAGCATGTGTTTGGTGAGACAGATTGCTGGATGTATTCCAGTGAATGGCAAAAATGAGGACTACCACAGTTGAAAGTCCTGAGTTCAGTTGAAATTCCTGATTCAATTGTGGATCTTGAACTATTTCCGATCATCACAAAAAAAAAAAGATTCATGGCTCTTGTGGTATTTTTAATATAAATTTACCATGTATCGTGGATGGAAAATGCACTAAACGTTCTCCTAGAGCATTGCTTCCAGAAACTATTACTGGCAATGATGGTTATCCATAGTATCGTCGTCGATCAACTGATCAAAACGGTAAATTTTGAAAGTCAAAACCAAGTCATTGAAGTTGATAATTGTTAGGTTGTGCAGTATTCTTCACTGCCGTAAAAAACGTTTAAAGCTCGCATTAATGTGTCTTTACTTACTGTTGAGCAACCAAGCTCTGCTGCTTTGAACACAAGATTTCGGATGTTGATGTGAGTGACGAAATGATCGAAGTCGGCGCCCCCTTGCAGCAGTCGCTCCGCCGCCTCGAGGTGGCCACAGGCACTGGCGTAGCGCAGAGCCGTCCAGCCCAGCAGCGCGTCCCTGCGCCCGGGGTCGCTGCCCTTGGCGAGCAGCGCGCCCACGGCGTCGGCGCGGCCCAGCGACGCCGCCTGCACCAGCGCTGTGCGGCCGAAGCGGTCGCTCTCGTCGGGGTCGCCTCCAGCCTCCAGCGCTGCCTCCAGCGCGTCCTCGCTGCCCTCCAGCACGGCCTGGTGCAGCGGAAGGCCGTCCGCCAGCATGTGCTCCAGAATGTGCTTCACTCCGACGCGCACATCACTGTTCAGGAGGCGAAGCCATATCTCCCTTGCAGTCTCGGACGCTTTCTCTTGGTTTTCCAACAGCCAACTCGCCGCAAAGTACTCGATAAAGGTGTAATGCAGGAAATGGGGCATTTCATCTTCACCATCATCTTCTCCCAACCATAAGATGCCGGTTTTTTCTTTGATCAGATTATGTCGTTTTTGTTTCAGGTAGTCCCTGAATGATGTGTCAACGTTGCTAAATATACCATCGGAAACCTGCAAAGAAACGTCAGTCTTTTGTGGTGTTTATGTGCTCACAATGTACATACAGCAAATTATGAAAATTATTCATTCTTGAAGTGAAATAAATTGTAATTTTTACAAATAAAATGAAAAATGTCAAATTTCAAACTCAAAATTCGTGCTTCTTATAACTCATAACGCAGTTTTCTCTTGTACTGAAACACCTTTCTTTTTTTGGCAATTTATGAACAAAAATAATTTTTTCACAATTTAAGAACGAAATATCCAAATATGTTAACCAGTGAAAAATATTGAAACGAATATTTGGAGGAATGTAGCAGCTCAGCGAACACGTTAAAATTTAGTATTGGTATTGCATGCGTTCATTATGCACGAATAACTAGTTACAAATAGTAACTACACTTTGTGGAAGAGAAAAAAATTAACTGTGCCAGGCGTTCGGAGTCTTACTCACACACATACACTACCAGTCAAAAAGTTTTTTACGCAACTGATAACTTCAAATTTGTGACGACACGTGATTGAGAGTGTAATAATATACTTAAACGCTGTGCTTGCCCATTATTTTGTCCAGATATATTACGCCGAAAACATATATATTCACAATAAAGTGAAACATTTTTACTTAAAAAAGGAATTTGTTAAATTGTCTTTTGAATAAAAAAGGCAACCGATGGCGGAATATCTTTCTCGATGATTCTTAGCATCCTGTTCATGAATTTTTCACAAACAATGGCTTCAATAAATTATTTTTAAAAGTTGTTCGAGGTATTTTTCAATTCTGAACCATGAACCAGACCGTGGTGTACCTCTAATCCAAACTCCCTAGAACATGATAGGAATTTGTGGTTTTCCCAGTCACCAAACACTTGTGTGTCACTGAATACTATTGGGTGGGGATAGAAGGATCTATTAGTAATGTTTATTTACATAAGATGAATTAAGACAAAGACCGCACTTAAGTTCCCTGGGTTTGGGTTGCACTAGTAAGTCTAAATACAGCGCTCTGAGAAAAGAAACTTTAATGGGTGTCCAAAAGCTTTTGACCGGTAGTGTATATAAAGAACAACTGTCCAGTATCATTAATGTCGCGTAGATTCTGAAAATATACGGGGTTTCAATATAACTTAATTTCATTAACTCACCAGAACAAGCATAGCGCAGTTTTGGTGAACCACTTCAAAGTTGTCTGCAAATGGCAGATTTGCAAAACTTGCATCATTTAGTCCAAAGCGTCTCTCGTACAAGTCTCTCTTCCTCTCCACAAAGCGACGGTAGAGCTGGTAGAGACTGATGCCGGTCTGCGGTAGCAGGCTGACCCCTGTGCCAAGGGCCTGTGCCGCCTGCGTTGCATACGCCTCCGCCGCCATCTGCGCGTGCAGCGGGACGTCCAGCAGGCTGCGTTGGCCGCGCCCCGCCGCGCCGTGCAGGGCTGCCACCATCTCGGCGGCGAGGCCCTCGAACGCCGCAGAGGGGCGGTTGCATGGGTCGACAGACGACCAGTGTCCGCAAAGATGCTTCTTCTGCTCCTCTTTGGAGAACGGGCGAAGGACAGATGTCGCGCAACGTAACTTCTTAGTAAGAGCAAGTTCTGCCTGTAATAATAATTAAATTAATTTGTTTTCATATTTGAGTAAGTTTCATTAATCATTCACTATAATTCGGTCGTTTCATATTAATTACAAAAAACAGTAAACATATTAAATAAACCTTTAACGTATAAAAGTGTTTCGGAAGATGAAGGAATGTTAAAGATATAAATAATTGTTTGTGGATAATTTTAAAATAGAATTACGCAATATTACTTCTATTTTACAGGTAATAATAAAAAGTTACGAAAACATTTACATTTACGAAATAAAACAGTTATTTATGCACAATAAGAATTGTCAAGTAGATCTTTGTATGTAAACGTATTATTGTCTAACAAAGAGAAAACATTTACTTTATTATTCTTTCAGTTTTGTTGAAAATCTTCCAAAAAATATTTTTCCAATTTTAAAAATCCAAATACCCTTTCTCACAAGCATCCAAACTTTTATCTTATGTGAAATTATAAAGAGAACAAGAATGACTCAATTTTCGGAAAGTTAAAATCATTTTCTTACCTCTGGGCGTGATGAGACCCACACGAGCTGCACTTTTGTCTCCAGTAACAAATCCAAGAGTCGGAGAAGTTTGTCCTTGTAGGAAGGACAAATCTCGTCCACCCCGTCGATGAAGACTGCGATGTCTCCCGAATCGTAAAGAGCAGCCTTGAGGCACCTCTGCGTGGATTCAGCCGAACTCGACGACGAAGCCGCGACACCCGCCGCCGCAGCCAGCAGCTGCACCAAGTGCTCCTGCGCCAACTCTGTCGCGGAGAGAAGTATACAAAAGGCTCAGTATCACTAATCAGGAACTTAGAAAGAGTGAACAGTTTCTCTCGTTCTCCACCACTGCCACCAGCTTCGACAAGTGCGCCGGCATCTAGTCTGTCAGGGAGGGAAGTAGACAAAAGTCTTATTGTTTCAATATCACTAATCAGGAACTTAGAAAGAGTAAATAGTTTCTCTCCCCCTCCATCACGGCCGCCAGCTTTGCCAAGAATGAAATAAGGATAATCTGGAAATGTATATAGAATGAAATCGATTTGATATTCTGCGCAATTTATTGGCACATGCTTACTGTTTTTTTCCGAAGGGCTTAAATACTCTAAAATATTTAACTACGTTTAGTATTTGACCTACAAGTCATCGCAATTCAAGTAGCCATTGGAAGTTCCAGTGAGTGTGTGAGTGGTACCTGGTGGTTGCGGGAAGTCCCTGAGAAGATTGCGGTGGTCGAGCGCCTGCAGCAGCACCGCCCACCGCTGCGCAGCCTCGCCCGCCAGGCGCTGCAGGAAGCGGCTCTTGCCCATCCCGGGCTCCCCCACCAGCAGCCCCACACGCTGCCTCCACGCGGCCGCGTGCCGCACTGCATCCGCCGCGTGCACGCACGTGGGCGCACGCCCACACGCGTCGCTCGCAGGCTGCACGAAGCCTTCCACGGCCTGCGTCGCCCCTCGCGTGGCCTTCCACACCACCGCCCCGCCGCCCTCCCCGACGCAGTGCAGCCAGTGCACGTTGAGGCCTCTCTCCTCCGCGCGGGCGGCGACGCGCAGGAAGGCGGCTTCTTGGTCGCTGCTTCCCCAGGCGACAGGCAGCACTGACCACCTGCGGTTTCACGGAAACTTTTCACCTCCTACCAAACCTTTATCGTATCAAATTCCCTCTCTAATACCACATAATTGTTAAATTCAATGCATTTATTATGTATTCTAATCATGAAGAAGGCTTTTTCAATTTCATAGAGGAAACAAAAAATTCATATATTTAATTAAAGCTTACACTTCTTTATTATCAGTTAAATCTTCATTATATATTATGTTTATTAAAAGCTGCTACAAATATATTCGTTGATACATGTTACTACTTTTTTCAGGGAATAACACACTAGTTTATATCATTTTAATCTCGAATCCACCTAATATGAAAAACCTTATTGTTTAATCCTTTTTATAAATCCTGATTATTAGGAGACAGCGGAATAAGAAATAGGTGGATTGTCAGAATAGTATACAAGAATGTATGGAATAAAATTGGATTTCAACTTGATGATAGATATAAATAATTTTTAATTACCAATCAATTATATATATAGAGCTACTGAATATCGAATCAGTAAACCAATTCACGGGACAAGAAGGTGAATACTGACTCCAGGAGTCTAATATTGAAATACGTAATCCATATATATTAATAATCCACATAATCAATAATTGAAACTAATAACAGTGCGTGCCTAAACATGGAGCCAGAAAGTGGAGGTGTTTTTGTGCAGGTGTCCTTGATGCCATATATTGGATCATTGGTATTTCGCTCTTCATTATTCAACCTTAGCAAAGTGTGATTTAATGACCTAATATCTATAATCTATTGCATTTAATTATAATTAAATAAGAAATTTTATTGTTTTGATGTTAAATATTTGAGTTTGTCATTGTGTTTGTGTTATTTACTTATGTAATATATCCAACTTGGATAGATTAACAGTGTAAACATGTGTCCCACAGCCCTGATGAGGGAACAGTAAAAGTACACAACGTTGGTACTAAGAATTACTTCCATCAAATGACTAACAACCACCAATCATTCCTAAAACTTAAACTCACCATTTATTTCTCTCTATCTCTCTCTCTGTATCGTTCTCTTCCGGTTCTATTTCTTTATGTCTCTCTTCAGTTACTTGTCTTCTGTATGAATCACGTTTTCCAGTTCTGACGTCTTTAGAATCGAGTGTATTGTGCAGCTTCTCAAGAAAAGTCGCAGGAAATCCGCTGAGGACGAGATGGTCGCTCTGCGGGTCCAGCCCCTCCAGAACGGCCGGGTCGAGGGTGGCGGGGTGCTCCAGGGTGCGGGGGAGGTCGAGGTGGGCGTCTCCCGGGGCGGGCAGCGCCGCGCCCATCGCCGCCCCTCCGCGCACCAGGGCGCTCAGCAGGGCGCCGTCCACGTCCCCTCGCACAGAGCGCCACGAGGGCTCCAGGGCACGCAAGGGCACCGGGCGACCCTGCACAGACACGCCCTCTAAGGCACTTTACAGGGATAGACATGTCGAGAAAGTAGGGCGTTTAGAACTTGTTCTGGCTGGGCGGCATCACATATGTTCCGCAGTATAAGATTCGCTCTCCTGCGAAAAATTGATACCTATGCCAGGCAGACAGACACAGACTTCTGCGTCAGAGACACAAATATTTATACCACATTATGACAAATGACTCAATTCCGATGATGATTATGTGGAAAAATAATGCGGCATGAGCTCCATCTGCGTCAATTAAGTTTCCTTATGAAATTTTTTTCTATTTCCATTAAATTCTGTTGACGTCCTAGGGAAACTTACTTGCTGAATGCAACTCGTAAATCAAGTACTGACCTGGAAATGGAGAGTTCGGTCCATGAGGGCCTCTTGAGCCTCTGGTGTCAGGTGATCCATCCTCCAGTCCTCCTCATCCCTTGACACGTCGCCCCTCAAAGGGCCCGCGCCGTGGCCGGAGGAGACGGCGACCACCTTGACGCTGCAGCCGACGGCGGCGACCAGGGCCCGCGCCGCCGCCACCTCCTCCTCCACGTCCAGCAGCAGGAGCTGCACGCGGCCAGTGGCGGCCTCCAGCGCGGCGCGCGGCACCTCCCGCAACTGCTGGTCGCCCACGTAGGCCCAGCGACCAGCAAACGCCTCGTCGACCACTTGGACGACCTTGGCTGCGCGGTGACCCGCTGGCACGCCGCGCACCCTCACCTCAACCACGCCATCGGCGCCCTCCAGAGTGCCTCTCAACGCGGCACAGCGCTCCGCTCGGAAGCGCAGAGCCCCGCCGCCCGCCGCCGCCCTCCCCTGCTTGGCCAGCTCCTCCGCCACAAGGGACTCCACTTCCCCGGAGCTCTCTGTGAGCGCGGTGCCCCGCGTGTCAACCAGAGCCCACGTCTTGAATACAGCAACATAACTGGGGAGGAGGGAATCGATTTGCGGCAGCGGAGCGCCAAACATAGCGTCCAGTTCGAGTCTAATGAGCTCCATCAGGGCGTTCACGTGCGCTTGAGCGGAGAACACGCGCAGGCGAGGAAGAAATTCGTGCTGGTATACATCTCTTAGTGCATCGTCGTCGTACATTTTCCATATCTGCGACGGAGAATGGTAAACGTGAGTCATTTTAATCTGCCATGCGTTTCACTGTATGTGTGCAGCAAATTCATCAACGCATCAGATGTACATTGTATGTAATATAATACTGAATTCATTTTTATTCGTATTCAATGGAGTCATATGTATGTTACTGCACATATTTCTCACAAACAGAAGTGCACCGTTTTGAAGTAGCGGGTCTTAAAAATAAGAGAGAGAAATACTGTATGAAGCCAAAGCTGACTGACTTGACAATAAGTGCTCATTTTAGTATTCTATGAATTTGATAAGTCATGCATAGTGGCATTAGATCTACGACAGTTGAAACCATTAGACAAAAGAAATGATACGAGTACGTGACAAGAATATCAGGTTTGTCAAAAGAAGTTTTCTTGAAATATTGAATATTTTAAGAAACAAATGTGTTTAAAATAACCTTTTTCAGTTTTCCCAAAATAACTTAAAAGCTACTAATTTTTTGTACATAATGATTCTCTAAAGAAAATACGATTTCCTACATTTAATGGTTTTAATCTTTATTTCTCCAAACAATATTTTTCATAGTACCATTTACTCAATTATTCATATTTTTAACATCAATTACTAATTATGTTAACAAAAATATAAACATTTCATAATGTTATAACTGTTCATCATAAAAGAATATTGCCGGATAAAACAGTAAAGACACGAAATAAAGTTAAACGTTTACACAATGATCTACGTGCCGAATAAATTTACAATTTGTTCCTATTCAACTCCCCTTTAAAACTGTTGGAGCAAAAACGGTACTTACTTTCTCGCAATATTTATAACGACACCGCAATATTACACAACAACAAGAACCTATTTCAGTGACTATCCTAACATACACCATTCGGAAAATGTCTGTCTAACTTAAATCAACTAAATTTACTTTAAAACGCAAAGCTCAATAATCACAATTATAATTTATAATTAATAATACTTCTGAACTTTAACTCTAAACCATGTCGATCTGTAAGCATTATCCATCAAGTATTCGCCTCAATATCTTTTATCAAATAACCAGATTACAATGAAAACTAACATTGACACGTACCAATTATCATTAGATGTTCACAGCTCCACCGCCTTCATGAGAGTGAGACTATTTTACTTTTCAGCCTAACCAAGACTTCTAAAGCCTACTTCGCATTTATAGCATCTCATGACAACTGGGACGTAACGAAACGTTATTGTATAGCGCTTTGACATAGAATATGGAATCTCTATATTTACTGACACGTTGTCTTAACATCTATACTTAGCCTCCGGAACGTCCCAAATACATACGATCCCCTCATAATAGCAGGCTTGATACAATAATTTTCATGCCAAATTCCATGTGATCTTTTGGTATATCACAATAAATTCAAATAATATATTTACCTTCATATAAAAGTTTTCGAAATTCCTTGGAGTACTAAACAAATCTTTGTATAAACTTGTTGGTGCTTACATTCTGCAAATATTGAACTTCACATTGCAGTTATTATATGAATTTTAAGATGTCTACGCACAGTAAAAGTTTTTAAAGGATATTTAATATCACTACCCATCATTAAAGATGTTTTCTAATTTTATTCATTTAATTATTACTGTTCATTTATTATGTTCCTGAGACGGAACACGTCAGATTCCTTCGAACAGTGAAATTTAGAGTCGCTTGTCATGCAGGGCATTCTTCCTGTTCCACCTTCGATTTTAATAAATATCTCTTGAAGAGAGAATACCGCATTCGCTTTTTCCATTTCACAGCGTTCCTAAAGTTTGCGAAGTCGTGCTTCCCTTCTGAGGGAATCTCAGCTGAGACAATGAGTAACAAGTCAAAGTTTTATATTAGTCGAGAGAAAGCAATGGTTCTAATTACCTTATATAAAATTTTAACCACTGATAGTAATAAAAAAGGTTCAATAAAATCTATCTTATTTCATACAAAATGGCTCAATTAGATTTGATTTACTTTTCTAGTATCGTGATAATCATAAATCAGCGGCCATTTCTATTAAGGGTCAATTTTCCCCGAAAGTATTGGTGATCACATTAGACAGGTTTCAATGTATTTCATAGTATATAAAATCTCCGGACTTCCCTATTATGACGTAATAGGGAACTCAACTCTAAGCTTTGAAAGATGGAAATTAACCAGTCATACTTTTGCTGGCAAGACAGAACACTTTCCTTGTTAGCTATTCTCTAAATAGTAATTCCTTTGGGAGACATTCTCTATTCTCCAAATAATTTGCTCGTTAGTTACTTTGTTTTCTGCCCTTGTAATCCAAATCCTTGGTTCGTCCTGAGGAGAGGTACGTACCTCTTGGTCGTTATAGCCGAATGAGAAAACTGTGTTGGGTCTGGAGGTGTCGCCGGTGCGCAGGAGGTCTTCATGTTGGAAGGCCAAGTGCGGGCCATCGGTCGCCCCCTTGCGGCGAACCACAGGTCGATTCGTATATATCACCAGCCTCACGTCCTCCAAAGAGCAATCGTGCAGTATCTCTTCGTCTTTCGTCTTGAGGCTGCCAGGAGACGTGTGTCTGCTCTTGAAGTCGGCGTAAAAATCAAAATATTTTTTAAACTGAAGTCGCCCTTTGGAGATGTGAAAGCCTGGGAAGAAGAGAAAATATTACAATAATAATAATAATAATAATGATAATAATAATAATAATAATAATAATAATAATAATAATAATAATAATAATAATAATAATGGTTGAGACATTGCGTTTCAACCATGTTGTCACCGGAGGAGTCGCATTAATGGTGCCTGAATGCTTGAGATGGATGAAAGCGCTTAGTGACTTTTTACCTGTGAGTTCTTACCTGTGTGGTCACCGGAGGAGCTTCACCAGTCGTGTTGGCGTGCTTTAGCTGCATGAAGATGGTCTGTGGCTGCGGCTTCAGCACGCGCAGCACGAGATCATCCAGGGGACGCGCAGCAGCCACGTTCGAAAACAGCTGAAACGAGAGGCCCTTTCTGCGCGAGCGCAGCGCCAACAGGCCGCCAAGGAAGATCTCGTATTCTGTTCCGAACGTCGTTGCTGCGCCTTTCAGTCGCTCCAAGACTGGTGACTCGACACTGAAAAAATTACCACTACAACACTTAAACCCTCAATTCAGATATCACATACGTTTCCATCTTTTTCCTCACATTTTAATAAAACATCCAGTTGCGTAAAAAGTTGTCAACCTACTAGAAATTTTACTTTTTAAATAAAAGTTTATATATTTCTATATTGATCAAGGAAATACAAGTGCAAATACAACAGAAATACAGATCTATTAGTGTGTCTGAGGTCGCAAATCTCTCGCGCATGTTTCTTTACACTTGTGATGACAAGCAGTTAAAAAGAAAATGAGAAAATATGTGGTACTGTAACACCATTTATTTTCGGTATTGTGATATACCAAAATATATAATATTTTGTAAATAATATTGGCTGTAAATGGCTAGGACAAAAGGGTATGCAAATGGCGATTTACAGCCTTAGCAACGCCGGCGCAGTGGTTGGCAAGGTCAACAAACTGCATTCAGGCCTTGAAGAGGTGGGGGCGCTGGCTAGATAGATAAAATAATGTGTGATTGGTCTGAAAAGGAGTGACTGTCGAGGGCGTGGCTACTTGGTTTGATAAGAGATGAATGGATTGGCTAAGGGAGAATAGACTGTCAAATTTTGTAGTTTTGTTTTAAAAAAGCGGAACGAAGGACGGATACCGAAGCGTTGAGGGCGAAAGAACAGGGAGAACTGGACATTCTGATAGTGGTCGTCGAGTAGTAAAGATCGCTCGCAAGATCAACGTTAGTGAAGTAGGACTTGTAAACTTCGAGTGAGACTCAATAGTTTTCCGGAATCTGGAAGTTGATGTGCAACGGGAAGTTCGATTAGGACTTTGAAAGTTTTATATATATTGCGGTTTTGGACTTTAATATTTTACCACTAGTTGGGGGAGACTAAGAACTCTGAATACCAATTAAGAACCAGTAGATATTCTAGTCAGTGAGGGCTGGATGCGTCGGCAACGTCGCAAGATTAGAAGAGAGAAGCGGAACTTGGGATCGCCTACATTCAAGTGAGAAGAGACTGCGGGGCGTCGGCGACCAAGACGGTAAATAATTACTGCAGTACAAAAGATATATATTTTAAAACGAGGTCATGACCTAAGGACAAAAACAATTGTTAATAGTGTAAATAAATTGTTGAATTTTTTTCTTTTGGAAATGAAAAGATTTTCATTTAGTCAATCAAAATTGTTAACTAGTTAGAAATAGATAATTATTCCCTTTCAGATTCCTCGCCATACTGTACAGTTGGCAGATCAAGTAATCGGCTATCTAGGCGATAGCGATTATCCATAACGGGACCCATTGACCCAGCTAACCGGACATTTATACATTTGTTGAAATCAGCTGTGGAAGCATTGATTTGTTTTTAATTAACGTAACCTGTTCCTGGCGCCCAAAATTTTAATATAAATTCGGAACGGGTCACGATTATAACCATCTTAGATGAATGATGCCAACGATCTCGTAAGAGTCTATGACGAGACGTTGTTGGTACATTTCAATATGAAATTCCTAAGAGGTTCATTGCAAGGATCTTCCAGCCAAATTCAGAACAGGCCAAATTGTAAATTCTCTCGTGTCTCTGAAAATATTAAAAAGAAAAATAAATGTTCCCTCACTTACCTAGAATGTGGTGTACTCGCCATTTTATCTGGAAAAACAAAAAAATGTTTATTTCATGCGTTATAATTATTTTCATCGTTAGGCTTATTAGAGAAAATACCGTTCACGTTTGAAATGTGTAAACTGAGAGATAGACAAAGTTTAAGACCAGCCTAATCTGTTGATCGTGTCTGTCTTTCAATTTCTTTCATATTATAGCGTTTTAAGAAATATCCATGTAGATAAAATATACCTTTGCATCGATTAGAACTCAACCACCATATTTCACTACAACTCGTTTGTTTATTAAATTCCTTTCTAACAACTCTTGAATCCCTAATATCCGATGGTTGGGAAGGGAACCGAGGAAATATTGAGTTATTTCACAATGGTGTTATTTGGAATTTAAAAATTGTGTAACAAATTATATTTTACGACATTTTGCAGAGTTGAATTATATTTGCCATTTTCTGGCCCAATAAGAGATTTTATCCAGGTGATTTTGAACACGATTAGTTTCGTTGTTTATGTACATCTGCCAAGACAGCAGAGACAGGAATCGCGTCTGGTAACTAGACGGATCTATTAGTGAAGAAGCTTTTAAATGAGGAGAATAAGATACTGTGGATGCCGAATTTTCGAAGTTTGAAGAATAACTCAGGATGCCAAACTGAATCGAAAGCTTCCTCGACACTGAAAAAATGTCAATCTGGTGTCCGTCAGCCAAATTACACGTCTAAAGACGTACGATCTTTCAAATCGTTTTCCTTCACTCAATCCTGCCTTGAGGTCGACGCGCCAGGGGCATAATTGGTGGGTTGCCGGGTTGAACTGACAACCAGGAGCTTAGCATCGCCTACTCACTGCCTCCACCTTGAGGCTAACGACGTGCGTAACACCGTGAAACTCAGGATCCAGGTGATCGTCTACAATTCTGCATCAGAGATCATCCCCACCTTGGTGGTCACAGCCCCCTCCCCCTGCAGGGCACTCACATCAAACAATCTGCCAGACATTTTATCATAAAACCCCTTCAATTTTACATGCTCTGCTTTTCCAACTAGAGAAACAAACCTCAAAATGATTCGCATCCTCTGGAAAACAAAGACGTTTTAGCCTCCTTGACGTTCACTAGTCTCGATTCTCTAAATTACTCTCGGCCGGTGACAATTATCTGAAATAAACTCTTACTCTAAAACCACCAGAACTTTGTTTTACCCTCATTAGTCTCAATTCTCTAAAATACTCTCAGCCGATGGTCGATGGTTTCTCCAAATTACTCTCAGCAGTTTGCCCAGTAACGGATCATCACCATGACCTATGGAACTGGAATCGCTGGTTTTTCTTACTGCGTTTCACTGGAAACACAGGTATGCAGGCAGGTGCCCTTTTCGAAACTCCAGAATGTGACAACAGACGTTCGCCTGAGACCTCGTGCGACCTCTCCTAGATAAAATATGAACATACACTGTGATACATAATCACAAGCGTAAATAAGTGGTGCAACAGAATGCCGAAGACTTTCCCGTATTAGTTTTCTATTTCCTTTGGTCTCGGCTAACTATTCGGAATTGACACACTCTTGCCATCTGATATCTATCGCTGCCCAAAGAACATTTTTTGACATTTTCTTAATTTTTTGGTTTCCTAATGGTAGAACGGAAAGATTAATTTTAGAATATAAAACACTACAACCTCGTTCTAAACGTCAAATTAGTTTAAAATATTTGGAGCCGTTTTGAAGAAAATGAGGTTTAAGAGCTACTAAAAATGCAAAATTTGAAGCTCATTTTCACAGGAAATTTTTCAGTTTTCGAAAAACTTAATTTGAAGTAACTTGAAGCCTACACTCACAAATACAGTGGTGTTTACAAACTGATTGTAATGTGCATATTAAAGGTGTGAGAGATTTAACAAAAAATTACGCCTCCGTTACTTCATAATTACGTTCGAGGAGGTTTTCTTCGCTGATGATTTACCGACGCTTCTCATCAGTGAGGTCATTATAAGGAGGGTTGCACAGATACTGAATGGCTTTTCGGTTCATATGGGCAAAACCCTTACCCCCAATTTGACGCAACTGCGATGAACTATTTTACAATTCTGTTGTTGAATGTATTAATGTGAAATGAAATTCCAAATTTGACATTTTTGCAGAACGTGATACCATGAGCTTCGGTGTCTGCCGAGTTCGTTTCCGAGATTATGCTCATAAAGGATATGCTCGCTTAAAAATAATATGTAGTACTACTAAAACTAGGTAGCATTCCAATCTGATATTCCCTGAAAGCTAACAGCATTTCAACTAGGTTTTAAATACTTTCTAAAAGATTAATGTGTAAATGTATAACAAAAGGTCATAGAGGCTGTAAGTAGAACTAGAGTGCTCATGATTCCTAGTGTTCCCGCTGTATATTGAAAGGGTGCGCCCACGCAACTTTTTTTGGCAATTGTGTGAGCCTACTGTGAGTATGAGGAGTGATTACTTGTTTGGGAGAGTTTTTCTAGAGTATTGCAATGATTTGTGTATTACGTAATGGAACTCTGTCTTAGAATGGTGATTTCCTATGCTGCAATAAACAATTGCAGCAACAGGCATAAGGAAGGAAGCAGCATTTCCTTCTACCGGTAAGCGTTTGAACATGTGTCATATATCACAACGTAATAGATTTCTTCAGTATTTCACTTTATTTCTGATTCAGTGGCGAAGAAGGGCTTCACTGGCGTTTCTGGCGAAGAAGGAAATTTGCGAGGAGTGGGAAAGAAATGTCAAAAGATAGGTGGGGGGGGGGTTAAACCAACGCATCACCATGCCATACGTTCTGACAATTTTGAAGACAGCTGTTTTCTAGCAGGTTTGAAACCTGATGTTTTACCTAGAAAGTTTGATGTACCAACATATTTTCTTAAAATATTTACAGTATTTTCGTTTACTGTTTGTAAATGAACGTATTATATTTGTACACCAGGCCCAGCCTCCAAATTCAGCTGTTTTATCGTACAATTTTTTTACAGGCTATATATGTGATTCTTTTTCTACGTGTCATTTCTGTTGTCTTTATCATTAAGAAATATTGTATTGTAAATTCATGTTTTATTTTTATAATGTGAAAACATATTTGACAAGTGTTCAAATGACTTTCACGCAACTCAATAGTAATCATATACTATTCTTGCACAAAAATTGCTATTCTTACTTTTCGAAACCATAGTCACTGCTTATGTAACTTCACTTTTTTTTAACGAAAATAATGAATGGAGAAAACTTCAGACATATTTTGATTTTTAACCCTTAATACATTAAATAAAAGGGGACTTCAGTATTCTTGGGAATAAAAGGTGATTCTGAGCAAGATCTTTCCAGCAAGAAATTGCCGATCACTTTACATTAGAACCTTCTGTTGCAATGTTTGGTGACATCCCGAAGACAATAGCGCGTGAACTTCGAGGTTATATCTCACTCTCCGACAAGGCTAGTAGAAAGCAGAAGTCCTTCTGCTGAAGAAGACATTTTGAAAATGCCCCAGGGGCTTCATGTAAAGTACTCCCAAAATTAAAATATCGATTTCAAATTCAAGGGGCCGCGACATCAGCCAGATCTGTCGGGGAATATTAATTTTGGAGCACATCGGCTACGCGGTTTAGCCTCTACCGTCGTTCACGAACAGACGTTTTGCCGTCAATCGAATTTCTGGTATGAAGGACCCACAAAACATGGATTCTGGCTACACCAAGTGTTAGAGGATTTTTTTTTCAGAAGCAACAATTTTTCAAATTTTTCGTTACCAGGGCCCTGTAATAAGAGTTTTTCTGCCGAAAATTCGGCGTTTCTTCGCACAGCATTACATAAATTTCTCTATATACCGTTGTAGCGGCAGCGGGAAAGTAAAAATAATGGTCACTAATAACGTCAGCTGTTTCTAAGACGACCTACACGACATAAAATTTAAACCAATCCTTTATTTTCAGTTTTAAAAGGAAAAAAAATGATTGAAAATAAAATATTTTATCACATACGGCTATCAGTGACCTTTCGAAAATGTTCAGGGGTTCCAGGGTCCCCTTGACGGTTCCTCTGCGCATGTCTCTGACCAAAATTATCTTATTCAGTATATTTAAATTAAACTTCTCTTGAGTTATTGTTCTCTCAATTACTACTTTCATTTGAATGACATATACTGCCTTTTGTTCAGAATCCAAAGCTATGGTAATATAGATGACATATGACTAGTGAATATTTTGTCATTTCTATTTTTTATATCTATATCCATGTATATTTTGTAGATTAGCTCTTTTGTAGAATAAATATGTTCTCCCCAAAATTAAACTTTCAATTTACGAAAAAAAGACGTATAATTTTGATTGTGTACGGCTTAGGCGATAGTGTTGGACACGGACGAACAGACTTTCGGGCATACATTTTTGAAAAAAAACTCTTTATAGGGGTTGTTAATACATATTAAGCCGAAATCAGAGAAAGCCTACATTATTTTCTTCGTAATACAAAGACATTGACAACAAATATACCATTCGTATAATAAAGAAAACTAGCGCTTGATGTTATTTTTATGAATCCAGCCCATGTGGGGAAGTAAAAAACCTGAATTAGGTACTAAACTACGCTTAAAAATAACAGCTATTGTAAGCAGCAATAAAGATTGCATTTACAGAAGAAGCCATGCATGTAAGTGGTCCAATACTGTCATTCGACAATTGCTATTACTCTCTTGGAAAGGCCCAAAAGAAATGACCCAGATAATGCGCCCAGCCAGCCCGTTAACTCTACCGGGAATGCCGGGCAATGCGCACAAGTTGTCACAAGATAACAGCGTTTGGCTGTTCTTAGGAGGCTGTGGGAACGTACCTGTCGTGTCGTCTTCTGCGTGAGACCTTCCGGTCTCGTTGCGGCGTCACGTGGGTTCGTCCAGCACCTCCAATCTCTTCTTGCAGACCGAATCGTCGCTTTGATACAATGCACTGTCGTTGTTTGCTCTCCTTTGATGAGTAAGTAACATTACAGAAGCTTTGGGAGGTAACAGAAAGTGACAAGGCGGCTAGTCTTGCAAAAACGGAAGTGGCTAGACGATAAGATATATTTCCGCCGACCACGAAGTAGCAGTTCTACGATTTTACATGAAAAAATATTAGTAATGGTGATATTTATTAAAGGCATCGATATCCAAAATCAATCTCCTTCGAATCTAATCTATAATTGTTTTACTTTAAGTATTCTTTTCAAAATTTGATTACTAATATAATCTTTACCGTATGAGCACGTCATCAGTTGTTTTATAACTGTTATACAGAACAGTATTCCCTGCTCATTCCACGAGTCTGTCTAGTAAATTGTATTATAGTTGCAGTTACACGATTTTACATTTAAAAATATTAGTAATGGTGATATTTATTACAAGAACCGTATCAATCACCAATCTCCTTCTAATCTAATCTAGAATTGTTTCATTTTAGATATTCTGTTCAAAATATGATTGTTAATATACTCTTTACCTTCACGCTCCTTCTAATCTAATCTAGAATTGTTTTATTTTAGATATTCTGTTCAAAATATGATTGTTAATATACTCTTTACCTTCACGCTCCTTCTAATCTAATCTAGAATTGTTTTATTTTAGATATTTTGTTCAAAATATGATTGTTAATATACTCTTTACCTTCACGCTCCTTCTAATCTAATCTAGAATTGTTTTATTTTAGATATTTTGTTCAAAATATGATTGTTAATATACTCTTTACCTTCACGCTCCTTCTAATCTAATCTAGAATTGTTTTATTTTAGATATTCTGTTCAAAATATGATTGTTAATATACTCTTTACCTTCACGCTCCTTCTAATCTAATCTAGAATTGTTTTATTTTAGATATTCTGTTCAAAATATGATTGTTAATATACTCTTTACCTTCACGCTCCTTCTAATCTAATCTAGAATTGTTTTATTTTAGATATTTTGTTCAAAATATGATTGTTAATATACTCTTTACCTTCACGCTCCTTCTAATCTAATCTAGAATTGTTTTATTTTAGATATTTTGTTCAAAATATGATTGTTAATATACTCTTTACCTTCACGCTCCTTCTAATCTAATCTAGAATTGTTTTATTTTAGATATTCTGTTCAAAATATGATTGTTAATATACTCTTTACCTTCACGCTCCTTCTAATCTAATCTAGAATTGTTTTATTTTAGATATTCTGTTCAAATATGATTGTTAATATACTCTTTACCTTCACGCTCCTTCTAATCTAATCTAGAATTGTTTTATTTTAGATATTTTGTTCAAAATATGATTGTTAATATACTCTTTACCTTCACGCTCCTTCTAATCTAATCTAGAATTGTTTTATTTTAGATATTTTGTTCAAAATATGATTGTTAATATACTCTTTACCTTCACGCTCCTTCTAATCTAATCTAGAATTGTTTTATTTTAGATATTTTGTTCAAAATATGATTGTTAATATACTCTTTACCTTCACGCTCCTTCTAATCTAATCTAGAATTGTTTTATTTTAGATATTTTGTTCAAAATATGATTGTTAATATACTCTTTACCTTCACGCTCCTTCTAATCTAATCTAGAATTGTTTTATTTTAGATATTCTGTTCAAAATATGATTGTTAATATACTCTTTACCTTCACGCTCCTTCTAATCTAATCTAGAATTGTTTTATTTTAGATATTCTGTTCAAAATATGATTGTTAATATACTCTTTACCTTCACGCTCCTTCTAATCTAATCTAGAATTGTTTTATTTTAGATATTTTGTTCAAAATATGATTGTTAATATACTCTTTACCTTCACGCTCCTTCTAATCTAATCTAGAATTGTTTTATTTTAGATATTTTGTTCAAAATATGATTGTTAATATACTCTTTACCTTCACGCTCCTTCTAATCTAATCTAGAATTGTTTTATTTTAGATATTTTGTTCAAAATATGATTGTTAATATACTCTTTACCTTCACGCTCCTTCTAATCTAATCTAGAATTGTTTTATTTTAGATATTCTGTTCAAAATATGATTGTTAATATACTCTTTACCTTCACGCTCCTTCTAATCTAATCTAGAATTGTTTTATTTTAGATATTCTGTTCAAAATATGATTGTTAATATACTCTTTACCTTCACGCTCCTTCTAATCTAATCTAGAATTGTTTTATTTTAGATATTCTGTTCAAAATATGATTGTTAATATACTCTTTACCTTCACGCTCCTTCTAATCTAATCTAGAATTGTTTTATTTTAGATATTCTGTTCAAAATATGATTGTTAATATACTCTTTACCTTCACGCTCCTTCTAATCTAATCTAGAATTGTTTTATTTTAGATATTCTGTTCAAAATATGATTGTTAATATACTCTTTACCTTCACGCTCCTTCTAATCTAATCTAGAATTGTTTTATTTTAGATATTCTGTTCAAAATATGATTGTTAATATACTCTTTACCTTCACGCTCCTTCTAATCTAATCTAGAATTGTTTTATTTTAGATATTCTGTTCAAAATATGATTGTTAATATACTCTTTACCTTCACGCTCCTTCTAATCTAATCTAGAATTGTTTTATTTTAGATATTTTGTTCAAAATATGATTGTTAATATACTCTTTACCTTCACGCTCCTTCTAATCTAATCTAGAATTGTTTTATTTTAGATATTTTGTTCAAAATATGATTGTTAATATACTCTTTACCTTCACGCTCCTTCTAATCTAATCTAGAATTGTTTTATTTTAGATATTTTGTTCAAAATATGATTGTTAATATACTCTTTACCTTCACGCTCCTTCTAATCTAATCTAGAATTGTTTTATTTTAGATATTCTGTTCAAAATATGATTGTTAATATACTCTTTACCTTCACGCTCCTTCTAATCTAATCTAGAATTGTTTTATTTTAGATATTCTGTTCAAAATATGATTGTTAATATACTCTTTACCTTCACGCTCCTTCTAATCTAATCTAGAATTGTTTTATTTTAGATATTCTGTTCAAAATATGATTGTTAATATACTCTTTACCTTCACGCTCCTTCTAATCTAATCTAGAATTGTTTTATTTTAGATATTCTGTTCAAAATATGATTGTTAATATACTCTTTACCTTCACGCTCCTTCTAATCTAATCTAGAATTGTTTTATTTTAGATATTCTGTTCAAAATATGATTGTTAATATACTCTTTACCTTCACGCTCCTTCTAATCTAATCTAGAATTGTTTTATTTTAGATATTCTGTTCAAAATATGATTGTTAATATACTCTTTACCTTCACGCTCCTTCTAATCTAATCTAGAATTGTTTTATTTTAGATATTCTGTTCAAAATATGATTGTTAATATACTCTTTACCTTCACGCTCCTTCTAATCTAATCTAGAATTGTTTTATTTTAGATATTCTGTTCAAAATATGATTGTTAATATACTCTTTACCTTCACGCTCCTTCTAATCTAATCTAGAATTGTTTTATTTTAGATATTCTGTTCAAAATATGATTGTTAATATACTCTTTACCTTCACGCTCCTTCTAATCTAATCTAGAATTGTTTTATTTTAGATATTCTGTTCAAAATATGATTGTTAATATACTCTTTACCTTCACGCTCCTTCTAATCTAATCTAGAATTGTTTTATTTTAGATATTCTGTTCAAAATATGATTGTTAATATACTCTTTACCTTCACGCGGTTGCTCAGTGGTAGTGCACTAGCTTCCTGACCTGAAGAACTCAGGTTCGAATCCCGGTGTGGGCTGGGATTTTTATCTGATGCTTTCCCTTCAGGGCGGCTCTGGGGTTGACTCAGCCTCCTTTCCAACTGAGTAACAGGATCTTTCCTGGGGGGTAAAGCCGGCCAGAGCATTGTGCTCGCCACACAACCTCCTCCTTGCTCTCCATTCAGGGTGGCTCTGGGGTCGACTCAGCCTCCTTTCCAAGAGAGTACCAGGATCTTTCCTGGGGGTAAAGCCGGCCAGAGCATTGTGCTCGCCACACAACCTCCCCCTCATGCCGACGGCGACGAAAAGGTGGAGCCCTCCCTTCACCTCCCCTTAGGGCCACATCGGCTGTTCCGTTTAACGCTACCACCCCACGATACTGTAACTATGATTCGCTAAATCTCTGTACAGTTTTTGAGTAACTCCTCGAGTGTGCGAATGTGAGGTTGCGTCACTCACGGTTAGACCACTTCCCGTGCACACCAACCGAGATATACGAGGTCATTCTACGCGTCTCGGTCTCCTCATGGGGAACTGATAATCTGTTTTCACATCCGGCTATAAGATCCGAATTTTCAAAAACGTGTTTTTTGTGTTTTGGTGCTGCAATCTTTGTGAGTATGCCGAGAATTAGATCATGGCCATCTAAATAGATGCCGTTGATTAAACTCCATTACCCCGTGGTTATTTTTAGCCCACCATAATTTTTTTTTCGTGAGGATGGAAAAACTGATTTTTGACAAATGAACAAAAACTAAACCAATATCGCCCGGTGGAATTTATTAAGAACTTTCTGAAGGATTTCAGTTGTAGTGAAGTGTGAAACGTATTTTTCCTTCTCCGTATACATTTTTTTATTACGCCAGAGCGTCAAAGATTGGTCACAAAGACTGGTCATAAATGACCAACGCAGTCTTTTAATTTACATTTTAACTTCTCCGTATACATACGAAGTATATACGTAGTATGGGGAAATTTATTTAATGCTGCACGAAAAAGGCGGATTTTCGGCAGAATTGTTAAGAAAGATTAGATAGAGGAGATGCACAGGGAGTCGAGCTTAAACATGGCGGCCTCTTACCCCATCACTCCGTGGTCCAGGACAGGCGGGGACGATGCCAGCGGCGGCAACGGCAGCATTCTGCGAGCGAGTCATCATTGATGAGAGTTCCGGATGAGTTAGCGTACGACACTCCTCGGTCTTCAGGTGTCTCTGACCCGTATTTGCTCCTACCACTGCTTCTCCTCCTGCTCCTCCATTTCTGACACTCTCTGAAATTTGCTGTTCGTCCTTTAGAGGAAGCGAAAAATGTTTTCTGCAATCACTTTCACTTCAAAGGTTTCGACACCGGAAATCTTCATATTCAAAACAGTATCCCGTCCAAAGTTGTAGTTCTACAGACTGTAACATGTTAATGATCCGATGGCAGCATCGGTTATTCTGCGAAGAGATGAGATGATAAATGTTCACACCACAAAATCTGAACAAGTTCAAGATACTGCGTTATCTCGGTATCTACGTCAGATGGATGACGTAGGTCGTCAGGATGTACTTCACAGTGAAGGAAAACTGCTCTGAATCTAGATTTCCTTCTATGAACATACGCAGCCATTCTTCTGAAGAGTAGTGCGTTTGCATTTATTCCTTTGACTGACGTCGGCGCCATGTTGTAAGAGGAGTTCCGTCGACTGCGCATCATTCGCCCTTTCTGCCATCATCAGCGGAGTGTCTCCCTCATCGTTTTCCGCATTAGCATCAGCATTGCGTTCGAGAAGGAGCTTCATAATCTGGTGACGGCGCCACATGGTAGCGTAATGGAGCGCAGTCCAGAGGTTCTCATTCCTTTGGCGGACGTCGGCACCGTATTCTAAGAGGAGCTTCGTGGATTGCACATCATTCCCCACTACCGCTGCCATTAGGGGAGTTTCTCCCCGTCTGTCTACTGCATTAGGATCTGCTTTGCTTTCGAGGAGAAGCTTCGTAATCTTGTGATGACCGCTTCTAGTAGCATAATGGAGCGCTGTCCAGTCATCCACATTCATTTGACCGACGTCGGCGCCGTGTTCTAAGAGGAGCTCCGTGGATTGAGTATCATCCACCCACACTGTCATCATTAGCGGAGTTACGCCCATTAAGTCTACTGTGTTAGGATCAGCTTTGTTTTCGAGGAGCAGCTTCGTAATGTTGTGATGACCGCTTTTAATAGCGTAATGGAGTGCTGTCCTATTGCGTTTATTCCTTTGGCTGACGTCGGCGCCATGCTTTAAGAGGAGTTCCGTGGATTGCATATCATTGCTCACTACCGCCGCTATGAGTGGCGTTTCGCCCTGTTTGCCTACTGCGTTAGGATCAGCTTTGCTTTCGAGAAGGAGCTTCACTATCTGGTGTTTGCGCAGCATACAAGCGTAATGGAGGGCTGTGCAGTGGTTCTCGTCGCTTTGACTGACATCGGCTCCGCATTGTAAGAGGTGCGCCGTGGATTGCGCATCATCCTCTCTTGCTGCTAGCATTAGCGGAGTTTCTCCCATTAAGTCTCCTGCATTAGGATCAGCTTTGCTTTCGAGGAGGAGCTTCGTAAGCTTGTGATGACCGCTTTTAATAGCGTAATGGAGCGCTGTCCTGTTCAGTTTATTCCTTTGGTTGACGTCGGCCACATGTTCTAAGAGTAGCTGCGTGGATTCCGCATCACCCGCCCGTACTGCCATCATGAGCGGAGTTTCGCCTTTATTGTCCTCTGCATTAGAATCAGCTTTGTGTTGGAGGAGGAGCTTCACTGTCTGGTGTTTGTTCATCATAGTAGCGAAATGAAGGGCTGTACAGTGGTTATCGTCGCTTTGACTGACGTCGGCGCCGTGTGCTAAGAGGAGCTCCGTGGATTGCATGTCACCTGCACGTGCCGCCATCATTAGTGGAGTGTAGCCACCTTGGACTACGGCATTAGGATCAGCTTTCCTTTCGAGGAGGAGTTTCATAACCTGGTGATGACGCCACTGTGTAGCGTAATGGAGCGCTGTCTGGTGGAACGTGTCCCTTTGACTGACGTCGGCGCCGTATTCTAAGAGGAGCTCCGTGGATTGCGCATCGCCTTTCCATGCTGCCTTCATTAGCGGAGTTTCACCCTTATTGTCTATTGCGTTAGAATCAGCTTTCTTTTCGAGAAGGAGCATCATAGTCTGATGATGACGACATTCAACAGCGTAATGGAGCGCTGTGCAGCCGGCCTTATCCTTACGACTGACGTCGGCGCCGTATTCTAAGAGGAGTTCCATGGATTGCCCATCACCCCCTACCGCTGCCATCATTAGCGGACTATAGCCACCTTTGACTACGGCATTAGGATCAGCTTTACGTTCGAGGAGGAGCTTCATTATATGGTTATGACGCCACCGTGTAGCGTAATGGAGCGCTGTCGATTGGTCCTCGTGCATTTGATTGACGTCTGCGCCATATTCTAAGAGGAGCTCAGTTGATTTCATGTCACCCGCCTGTACTGTCATAAACAGCGGGGTTTTGTCGTTCTTGTCTCTTGCATTAGGATCAGCTCTTCTTTTTAGGAGGAGCTCTATTATCTCAATGTTTCTACCATTGAGTGCATAGTGAATGGGTTGTCTGTTAAAAACGTCTTTTTTCATCACACTTGCACCGTACTTTAATAAAATGTGTACAGAATTAGTTTGTCCATTCATTGCAGCTATCATTATTGGTGTTTTTTTCCTTTCGAATCGTATGTCTTTATATCTTCTTTTTTTCTTCAAGATTATTTTCATTATCTGAAAAAAATATACAAAATAAATATTATAAATGGGAAATTTTATTCTGTATTAATTATGTGCTAAATTTACCTTATATAAAAATTATAATTACTATGAGTGTGGAATATGTGCTCTGTAAAGGCACTTGTGAAACTGTTTTTAACTAATAATAGAAATCAAGAGAAAATTGCTACGTTTCATTGCGACATTATTCTTAAATAGTATTCCGATTAATACAAATAATTAGTTTACACAATTTTGGATGAAAGACACGTTAATCTCGTTGCGACATTATTCTTATAGTGTTCCGATTAATACAAATAACTAATTTACACAGTTTCGTCTGAAAGACACGTAGATTTCATTGCGACATTATTCTTATATAGTGATCCGATTAATACAAATTACTAGTTTTACACAGTATCGCCTGATAGACACGTAGATTGAACATAATTCTGCATAATTGAGTACCGGTCGGAAGTGTCTATGCATTCGTGGCTGACTGGATTCCGCGCTGGTGTTCAAGGACTATTGTATAATGAAACAACTAAAACGGTATGGACATAGGAGAAGGTGGAAATCAAGTAGACTTACGAAAAAGTTTAAGAGTGGATACCCAATCGTAGAAGATACAAGAGAAGACCGAGAATTATTATTATTATTATTATTATTATTATTATTATTATTATTATTATTATTATTATTATTCCACTACATCACGACTAAAGATGTTATGAGTCGGCTGAATATAAAATCTACTCCAGGTTGCAACCAGCTACCTAAGGAGCAGATTTAGGGACTGTCGATGCCTCTACAATACTTTGCGCAAAATGTGGGCTGTTCCAAATAAAGCTATTTCTTGCACTTCCCAGTCCTTTGAATTACCTGAGAGTTTAGACAAGTTCTTACTCAAATTTTGCGGAACAAATCCCAGAGTTCCGATAACTATTGGGACGACCTCTGCTTTTACGCCCCACATTCGGCTGATCTCGATTTCCAAACTCTTGTATTTAAGACGTTTCTCTGCCTTATTATTATTATTATTATTATTATTATTATTATTATTATTCCACTACATCACGACTAAAGATGTTATGAGTCGGCTGAATATAAAATCTACTCCAGGTTGCAACCAGCTACCTAAGGAGCAGATTTAGGGACTGTCGATGCCTCTACAATACTTTGCGCAAAATGTGGGCTGTTCCAAATAAAGCTATTTCTTGCACTTCCCAGTCCTTTGAATTACCTGAGAGTTTAGACAAGTTCTTACTCAAATTTTGCGGAACAAATCCCAGAGTTCCGATAACTATTGGGACGACCTCTGCTTTTACGCCCCACATTCGGCTGATCTCGATTTCCAAACTCTTGTATTTAAGACGTTTCTCTGCCTCCTTGGTCACGACGTTTTGATCACAAGGTACAGCAACATAGATAAGTAAACACGATTTGTTCTCCAGATCCCGGATGACTACATCCGGTTTGCTTGCTGCTATCGTGCGATCAGTTTGAATTTGTTGGTCGTACAATACCATACACAATCCAACAGACGTCATTGGTTTCGGTAAGTGTTCGTACCACTTGAGGCATGTGCTTGGAACTTCGAGGGCGATACAGATCTGCCAGTAGAGGTAGCTACACACCCTGTCGTGTCTTTTCAAGTATTCTGTCTTTGGTAGGATTGGACAAGCTGAGACAATATGATCAATGGTTTCTACGTGTTCCTGACACGTGCAGCATTTATCATCTTGGGAAATTTTGAGAAGCGCTTTATTATAATGGGTTCTCAATGCCTGATCTTGGGCAGCTATTACAAGTGCTTCCGATTCTGGCTTCATTCTTCCCCTTTTAAGCCATATAAATGAATGATCTTTATTGACATGTGCTCTGTCCATTCGTTTCAAATATTGTCCGTGGAGTGGTTTGTCTCTCCACGATTTCTGTAACATATTTTGTGTCTCAAATTTTATGTTGAGTTGCATCAGAAGTTCAGTGTCTATGTCATTCTGGGTGTCTGGCATACTCTTGTTCGCAATGCTTCATGCTACATTCACAATGCTTCTGTTTCCCATTCTTCGGTCAGATTTCATGACCTCCCTCATTAGTGGGTCATCTTGATGGCTGACTACACACTTTCCCATCCCATTTATTGCATTGTGCCAGGTGGCTTTAATTTGTCTCACGCCTCTTCCTCCTTCCTTACGTGACACATAAAATCTATGTACATCAGCTCGAGGATGGGCGACATGATGCATTGTAAGCAGTTTTCTGGTTTTTGATCGATGATGCGAATTTCCTGTTCAGTCCAGTCTACGAGTCCGAAACTGTATTCGGCTACAGGCGGCTGTATTATTATTATTATTATTATTATTATTATTATTATTCCATTACATCACGACTAAAGATGTTATGAGTCGGCTGAATATAAAATCTACTCCAGGTTGCAACCAGCTACCTAAGGAGCAGATCCGGTGACTATCAGTGCCTCTACAATACTTTACGCAAAATGTGGGCTGTTCCAAATAAAGCAATTTCTTGCACTTCCCAGTCTTTTGAATTACCTGGGAGTTTAGACAAGTTCTTACTCAAATTTTGCGGAACAAATCCCAGAGCTCCGATAACTATCGGGACGACCTCTGCTTTTACGCCCCACATTCGGCTGATCTCGATTTACAAACTCTTGTATTTAAGACGTTTCTCTGCCTCCTTGGTAACGACGTTTTGATCGCAAGGTACAGCAACATCGATAAGTAAACACGGTTTTTTCGTCAAATCCCGGATAACTATATCCGGTTTGTCTGCCGCTATCGTGCGATCAGTTTGAATTTGTTGGTCGCACAGTATCGTACAAAATCCAACAGACGTCACCGGTTTAGGTGAGTGTTCGTACCACTTGGGGCATGTGTTTGGAACTTCGAGGGCGGTACAGATCTGCCAGTGGAGGTAACTACACATCCTGTCATGCCTTTTCAGGTATTCGGTCTTCGCTAGGATTGGACAAGCTGAGACAATATGATCAATGGTTTCTACTTGCTCCTGGCAAATGCGGCATTTATCATCTTGGGAAATTTTGAGAACCTCTTTTTCATAATGTCGTGTTCTCAACGCCTGATCTTGGGCAGCTAATTAGCTAGACGACAAGTGCTTCCGATTCTGGCTTCATTCTTCCCCTTTTAAGCCACATAAATGATTGATCTTTATTGATCTGCACCTTGTCCATTCTTTTTAGGTATTGTCCGTGGAGTGGTTTGTCTCTCCACGATTTCTTTAACATTTTTTGTGTCTCACACTTCATGTTTAGCAGCATCAGAAGTTCAGTGTCTGTGTTATTCGACGTGTCGTGCCTAGTTTTCTTCGCAATGCTTCTTGCTACACTAACAATGCCTCTGTTTCCCATTCTTTGGTCAGATTTCATGACCTGCCTCATTAGAGGGTCATCTTGTTGGCTGACTACATACTTCCCCAGCCCGACTATTGCGTTGTGCCAGGAGGCCTCAATTTGTCTGAGGCCTCTTCCTCCTTCCTTACGTGACACGTAAAGTCTATGTATATCAGCTCGAGGGTGGGAAACATGATGCATTGTTAGCAGTTTTCTGGTTTTTCGATCCATAGTGCGGATTTCTTGCTCAGTCCAGTCCACTAGTCCAAAACCGTATTCGGCTACAGGTACCGCCAAACTACCTATTGCAGATATTTTATTCCTGGTTATTATTATTATTATTATTATTATTATTATTATTATTATTATTATCATCATCATCATCTTGTGATTCTCAGCTGCTTGTGCTGGGTTCAATTTGCCCAATCCTGCCACGAATAGGAAAGAGCTCAGTCACTGAGGAGAGAGATTTCACTCTGACCCTCAAGACCAATATGGGAGCCTCATTTGTGTTAGTTCAAGAACTTGCGAACTATATGACATGTCTGCAGAATCACTGCTTTCTGTCCGTAGTTTAGGATTCGTTGAGGTAATTCCATTAGTTTTAGATTTTTCCTGAAATTTTTTGAAACTACACCTTCAGCCGAAATAACAAGTGGATATGTTTTTACACTCTGCAGTTTCCACATTTGTTTTATTTCCAGAGCAAGATCTTCATACTTAGTAATTTTCTCGGTCTCTGTTTTCTTTATATTGTGTGTCAATGGTACGGCAATATAAACCAGTATAGCTTCTTTCTTATTCCTGTCAATCAAAACTATATCAGGTCTATTGAAAGCCACAGTTTTATCTGTAAATATGGGTCTATCCCAATAAATGATGGTATTATTTGCTTCCATTACTGGTGCTGGGTTGTATTTATAATATGGTGGAGCTCCACTATTTAACATTCCATGCTTGAGAGCCAATTGTCGATGGACAATCTTAGCTAGTTGGTTGTGTCTGCCCAAGTAAGCGCTGTCGGCAAGTGCAGTGCAGCCGGCCATTATATGCTCTATTGTTTCACCACTGGTGCCGCATTTCCTGCATTTGTCAACAACGGGCATGTTCATGCAATGTTTTTCATAGTTTCTAGTTCGGCATACTATATCTTGGATTGCCATTATAAATCCCTCTGTTTCTGGGTATAAATAGCCGTCTGATAGCCATTGCAGCGACGATGGTGTTTCAACATGCGATTCATGAATAGCTTTGGGAAATTTGCCGTGCATTGCCTTTTGTTGCCATTCTTCTAGATCTCTTTGAATCGTCTCTTTTGATGATGATTCTGCTGCAGTTTCCGTTGACCCTGGGCGGGAGGCACTCAAGTTTAGCGGAGTATAATCATCATCTGCTTGTACAGCCATTTTCATTAATTCATCTTCACACGAGAGTAACTTTTGCTTCATTTTTCTTTCTTGCGTTCTGCAGAGATTTTCAATATTTAGTAGTCCCCTTCCTCCTTCTCTTCGGGATAGATATAGTCTTTTAATAGATGAGTTGGTATGAAGACACCGGAATTTAGTAAGTAGCCTTCTTGTCAATCTATTTAATTCAGCAAGGTCTGCACTTGACCACTTAAGGATGCCGAAAGAATAGGAAAGTGTAGGAATTGCCCATGAGTTAATTGCTATGATTTGGTTTTTCCCGTTTAATTTAGTGTTCAAGATTTTTGTAACTCTTGATCTATACTTATCGGTCAGAGCTTTCTTCATGCTTCAATTCTTCTTCTTCTTCTTCTTCTTATTATTATTATTATTATTATTATTATTATTATTATTATTATTATTATTATTACTAGCGAACCCGTGCGATAACTCTCGCATGATAAAACCCAACCTTTCCCTACCCATTTGTCTATCCTTTCAATTATGAAGGAAAGTTGTTAATGAAACATGGTTTTTTATGTATAAATGTAACTTCTAATGTACTTGCAGAATATCAAACAAAAATAACAATACAATTCATGTTGGAAACAAATTTTCAATAAAAGTTTATTCAGCATTTTAGAGAGATGTTTTCGGAACAATTCATACTTCTTTAAAAACAACTTTGAACAAATTATTCACTCTTCCTTGAGAGTTAACTTTTCGCTTTCCTTGATAGTCACAAACACAATACAAAAGGTTTTTACTCTTCAGAAAGCAAAGCAAAGTAAAGTAGTGCGTAAATACCGATGGAGCAAGTAGGTACAACCCTACTCATTGCAATATTATTTAAATTTACTTGATTTGTTATGAGAAATAGAGGGGGTTTTGGAGAGTTCAGGGTGCCAGCTTGCTGGGGTGCGAAAATTGAAAAATTATTTGTGTATTAAAAAGTAGTGGATTATTTTCAGCGTTCTTACATACTTCAAGAAAAGCAATTTGAGCCAAAAAATAAACTAATATTTTCACCTTTGAGTACTAAATATAATTTGTTACCATTGGAAACAATTTATTAGGCTTAGACTTCACTTCGGTACATGGGAATGTTACTCAAACGATGTTTGCATATTGATTATCTTAACGAACCGACACCTTGAGTTTAATATCAAACTGTGTATTATTTCCAATATGAGTTTGCAGCTGGGCGTTGATGTACATACTTCCAGACACCACCAACATTTAAATTGTGCCTTTGGGCTGCGAATGTTGGCAGTTGTCGAGTGACTTCTCCTATTCTTTCTATAATTTTAAATTTACTTGCTTTTTTAATTAATTCACGTAGTATTGTAGGCCAGCGCGATTTGATTTTTGTTTTTCATTCATTTCAAGATATTTTACTTTAGCTAATTTAAAACGTTTGTTCTGTGTTGTTCCATACACAAGTTTTCCCCTACTACTTCCGCGTACCCGTGAGAGAACTCTTACATGTTAGACCCTATGTTAGATCCCTATCCTTATATTTCCATTTTAAGAGGGGAAGTAGTTAACGAAACGTGTTTATTTGTTTAAAAATATATAAAGGTAAGTTGCAATGTACTAACACAATATCAAATAAAATAAAAACAATGCAATTTATGTTTAAAATAAATTTTCAATAAATATTTATTCAGTATCATGGAGAGTTTTCTTGGAACAATTCACAGCACTTCCTTAAAGACAACATTTGGAGTAATTATTCAATATTCTTTGAGAACTAGCTTTTAGTTTCTCGTGAGTCACAAAAATATTACAAAAGCTTTTTACTTTTGAGAAAGCTACGTGTCTGAACCCGCTGACTTTAAAATTTCATCGAATGATAACGAAAATACTGGTATAGGTAAAACACAGTCTTCACTCGTCTCTGTGAACCCACATACCTCCTCAATTAGATACAAAGCACTTACAGACACCGGTAAAATGTTATTTGATTGGTTTCACTACACGCAAAGAAACAACCTTCATAGATATCAAGCAACTATAACAGTACATTTAGTTGTTGCTGGAGAGCAAATCTTGAATTAATGATTATGCCAATAAACCTCATCAGACTGCACAAACTACGGAGTTAACAGTAAGCGTAAATAAAGATTGTAAAATCTAAGCCTTCTAAGCGTGTCGCCACAAAAATTGCTACCAGCAGGAAGGGCTGAAATATTGAGGTGGCCTTGGTAGTATTGAAGCGTGGAACCGAAGAGTTAATTGAAAGGATAAAAAAATGTCTCATCTTGTAGATTATGTTGTGAAAAACGTTTCTTTGACGCCTTTAGCCTCAAAAGTTTACTTTTTAAGGCTCTAAAACTCTTTGTTTATGAGTTATTTGCCGATATAGATTGACATGTGATGCGGGGCATTTTACATGCATATTTCGATGCGTTTTTTAAAGAAATCATCCATATTTTTAAAGTCAAAGTGGAATTCGTCAAGTGTCCGTAAAATTCTCTTTTTTTAGAGCCCTCATTTATAAAGATTGGTTGCGTGTGAAAGCCGGAACGCATAGGTATACTACTGAAATAATACAGGAGACGATTAATATTATTATTATTATTATTATTATTATTATTATTATTATTATTATTATTACTACTACTCCTCTATATCACGACTAAAGATGTCATGTGTCGGGTGAATATAAAATCTACGCCAGGTTGCAACCAGCTACCAAAGGAGCAGATCTAAGGACTGTCGGTGCCTCTACAATACTTTGCGCAAAAAGTGGGCTGTTCCAAATAAAGCGATTTCTTGCACTTCCCAGTCTTTTAAATGACCTGGGAGTTTAGCCAAGTTCTTACACAAATTTTTCGGAACAAATCCCAGAGATCCTAAAACTATAAGAACGATCTGTGTTTTACGTCCCACATTCGGTTGATCTCGATATCCAAACTCTTGTATTTACGTTTCTCTGCCTCCTTGGTTACGACCTATTTGTTCACAAGGTACAGCAACATCTACAAGTAGACACGATTTTTTCTCCAAATCCCGGATAACATCCGGGATTATTAATATTATTATTAATATTATTATTTTTAATATTCTGTTGCGTGACTTTAAAATCTTTAAAAGTAGAACTTTCTTGTGATTGGCATCGTGAGACTAGCATATGGCTGGTAAGCCAAAGTACGAGCACACTTAAGTTTGTAGGCTCAAATCATTCAAAGGTATGTTTTCGTTTGCGTTCGTGGCGTTGGAATGATTCCGAATCCCTCTTGCTTCACATCCATGCCCTAATCCTTTGCCAATCACTTGGCAAGAGAGACAGCACTGTGTGTAATCTTAGCGTGTAAAGGAACTGGAATACATTGAGAAGAGTGGAACAAGCACTGAGAAGGGATACGACACTGTGAAGGCAAATCTGTAAAGAAATAGTTTTGATTGATTGATTGATTGATTGATTGGTGTTTCCGGGAGCGTCAACTACTCAGGTAATTAGTCCCGTAAGTGAAGTGCGTATTTTTTTCTCGGGAAGTTATGATGATCTTTTTCCCCGCTGGATGGCGAGATCTGGCGCCGACCTACCACCGACTAGCGTGGTTTTCTCCTCAACCAGGTATCTCCCACCAGTGGGGCACCGCCCCAGCCGGGACCAGCTATAAGCTCCCGACCGGTGTGTGTGTAAGGGGTGAGGATAGGACGAGGAAGGGGAAGGAAAGATCGCGCGCGGTCCGTGGCCCGTTTGTTAGGGTACTGCTCCGGCATTCGTCTGGTGTTGATCGGAGAAACCACGGAAAACTACCGATCAGAGCAGCCGGCCGCTAGAATTCTCCTCCAGACAGCGACTGAATTCGACCTAGCTGACAAGCTAGTGTCGAAAATCCTGCCGCCGTCGGGATTCGAACCTAGGACCTCCCGGTCAGAGGGACTGCAATGACATCAGGTTGATGCACTGAGCCATCTCTCCCGTCTAAGGATACAGGACCTACATAGGCCAATGCGATGTGAGGAGAATGCGAAACTAGTTTTCACTAGCTAAGCACCTAGAAAAGCGTTAGGCACCGTAAGAGGCCTTGGGCGCCGTTTGATAGGAACTGGGAAAAGGGTGGGTGCCAAAACCGAAAATCTAGTCCAGACTCCAGCGAATAGGAAAGTTACTAGTACGAGAGAGTCTGTGCACCACAAGCATATTTTCAAACATTATCCAAGGCCAATTTTTCTAACTCGTAATTACGATTTCATACCGGAAAGGAATGGTTGTCGAACTTCACCTGAATTACCCACTAAAATTACGCAGCTTGCTTTCAAGACTTAAAAGAAAGAAAATAGAGCATAATGTCAAAATTAAAGAAACCAAACTTATTCGGCCTTCATGTAGCTTGCGGACAGACTTAGATTGTATACAATAGCATTTTCCTAGAAATCTAGGTTTATTAGCTAGGTTTTTTTTTGTGGATATTCCTCGAGGAAATATGACTTTCACTTACTGCTGGGTAACCTTGCTCTGCCGCTTTGAACACAAGATCTGGGATGTCAATGTCACTGACAAAGTGCACGGGGTCGGCGCCCCCTTGCAGCAGTCGGTCCGCCGCCTCGAGGTGGCCGCAGGCACTGGCGTAGCGCAGCGCCGTCCAGCCCAGCAGCGCGTCCCTGCGCCCGGGGTCGCAGCCCTTGGCGAGCAGCGCGCCCACGGCGTCGGCGCGGCCCAGCGACGCCGCCTGCACCAGCGCTGTGCGGCCGAAGCGGTCGCTCTCGTCGGGGTCGCCTCCAGCCTCCAGCGCCGCCTCCAGCGCGCCCTCGCCGCCCTCCAGCACGGCCTGGTGCAGCGGAAGGCCGTCCGCCAGCATGTGCTCCAGAATGTGCTTCACTCCGACGCGCACATCACTGTTCAGGAGTTGAAGCCATATCTTCTTTGCTGCCTCGGATCCTTTTTCTTGGTTTTCCAACAGCCAACTCGCCGCAAAGTACTCGATAAAGGTGTAATGCATAAAATGCGGCATTTCGTCTTCCTCAGCATCTTCTCCCAGCCATAAGATTCCTGTCTTTTCTTTGATCAAATTGTGTCTGTTTTTGTCTAGGTAGTCTCTGAATGGTGAAGAGTCAACTTTGCCGAACGTACCATCGGAGACCTGAAAAGAAACGTCAGTCTTGTATGGTATTTATGAACTCACGTTGTGCATTCGGCAAATCTTGTGATAATTCTTTATTCAAGATGAAAAATCCATTGTAATTTTTACTTTCCCGTATACTTTACGTACGTACGTATAGTGTACGGAAAGTTATGTAATGGTGCGCGAATGAACGGCGGATTTTCGGCAGAAAAACCCATTACAGGGCCTGATAACAAAAAAGTGGATAAATCTGGTTGCTAAATTAAGAAAAAAATATCCTAACACGTGGTACAGCCAGAATACCAATTTTGTGGGTCCTTGATACCGAAAAACCAATTGAAAGCAAAACGTCTGTCCGTCTGACTGTCTGCGAACAACGCTACCGACTAAACCGTTCAGCCGATTAGCCAACCGTTCAGCCAAAATTAATACTGCCCGATCGATATAAATGATTTCGTGGTCCCTTGAATTTGAAACCCACATTTTAATTTTGGAGGATACTTTACATGAAGCCCCTGGGACATTTTCAAAATTTTGAAAAAAATGGTCCCAACAATTTTTAATAAATTTTGTTGTTGGATAGTCTGAAGGTCGTTTAAGAGAATGGCGTAGGTCTCATGTTGGTTGAAAAATTATTTTTTGAAAACTGAAAAAATTCAAACGTTTCTGGGCATCTTCCTACAAGTACAATTATGAAGATACAATTTTTTTCTTAATAAAATGTGTTGATAAAAATTGGTCTTCAAATAAGGTCATGTTCAATTCTTCAAAAACATAATTTTTTTTTTCAAAAAATTGTGTCAAACAGACAATTTTTTATTTTGTTTAAACCATTTTTTCTTAAAAACCGCACAATGTTTTTCTATTAAACTGGGACCTGAAATAGCATAAAGGACGCTCAAGAGAATGGTGCAGGTTTCATGTTGGTTAAAGTGCCTGATTTTGCAAACAATTTAAAAAAATTAAAAATAATGTGGGCCTCTTTCTACAATTGCAATTGTGAAGATATGATTGTTTTTCTTAATCAATAATGCTCATCAGAAACAGATCTTTAAATAAGGCCATTTGAATTTTTGAAAATAGTTTTTCTATAATATCCTAACAAACGTAACAGCCCGCTCGGAATTGACTGCACTTCGTTTTCGTCGTTTTCTTACATCTACAATTTAAAAGAAACAATTTTTTCTCAATTAAATGTATTTATCAAAACTATATTTTCAAATAAATTCATGCTTAATTTTTTCAAAATACAAGTAGTTTTTCTATAATTTTGTGACAAACATAATAGCCCGCTGTAAATTTACTGCGCTTCGGACATCTGGATGCATCGTAAACTAGAATTTGCAATTTTGTATATTATTTATTTGTTCGTTTCTTACATTCGACTTTTTGTTATACATTTACACATTGTGAAACAGTGAGTTGTTCACACTGTGTAAGATATATACGTGTGTTCACTCAGTCTAAATCTGAAGTTTATGTAAGGCTAGTTCTCACAGTTCTCGCACATAAGTGCGTGTGAGTGAGTGCATAGGGTCTCATTTGGACAAAACCGTGATTGGTCTTGTAAAGTGTAAAAGCCACAGTTTAAGATTTCATCTTAAGATGTACGTAGGTAAGTCAAATCCCTTCCAATAAAAAGCCCCCGGTCACGATAAAATAAACAATGTAATTCTCAAAAACCTACCCAATTCTGCCATAGCTTTCATTGTAAACATATATAACTCATCTTTAAGAACTGGCTACTACCCTAATACCTGGAAACATTCTATCATCCTCCCTATCCCCAAACCCAATAAAAATCATAGCATCCCTGACAACTATAGGCCCATAAGTCTCCTCCCCACATTAGCAAAAATTTTTGAGAAATTAATTCTAACAAGATTAAACCAATACCTGAAAAAAATACACCTCATACCATTCTATCAATTTGGGTTCACAAATAAACTATCCACAGCACATCAACTTTTGCGCATATCTGAACATTTCCACTCCTCCTTCCAAAAAAAACAATTTTCAATAGCAGTTTTCATGGACATCGCTAAAGCATTTGACAGGGTATGGCATGAAGGACTAAACTATAAACTCTTATCAATAGGCACCCCTACGTACCTCTTCAAAATAATCAAAAGCTTCCTAACCAATAGAACCTTCTCAGTTGCAATAGAAAATCATAATTCTAACCCCCGACCCATTACAGCAGGACTACCTCAAGGATCACCTCTCTCTCCATTACTCTACAACTTATATACAGCAGATATGCCTACATCAAGATTCACTCACATAGCCCAGTTTGCAGACGATACGGTAATCTACATGTCCCACTCCTCAATTAATTACATAGCCAACGAAATTCAATCCCATTTAAATGAAATAGAAACCTGGGCAACGAAATGGAAAATCAAAATCAATCCCTCGAAATCTACAGCTAAAGTCTTCACTTTCAGACCATATTCCTTCCCTACGCCGTTTAAAATGAACAACAACATAATCCCTTGGACTCCCCATAACAATGCCGTTAAATACCTTGGCCTCCATATGGACACCACATTAAATTGGAAAATACACATAGACACCAAAGTTCAGCAAGCCAAAGCAAAATTAATACAGTTAAAACCACTCTTAAATCACAGGAAACTCTCACTAAGCAATAGCATCATCTTGTATAAAACCATCATAAGACCTCTTCTTCTGTACGCTTGTCCAATTTGGACAAATGCAGCAAAATATAACATCAACAAAATACAGATAATTCAAAATAAATTTCTAAGAACCATCACTCAAGCCCCTTGGTTTATTTCCAATAAGCAGTTACACCACGAATTTAACCTTAATCCCATCGCACACCACATAGCATTCCTGGCCAATAACTTCTATTCCAACCTAACCCTCATCAACCAAGATAGACACATCAGCATAGGTAAATTTAATGAAACCCCAACAAGAATAAAAAATAGATATCCTATCCACTCATTCCTAAACATTTTTGCAAATATTAATGCTTCTTAGAGGTGCTCGGTGAGTCCCCTCGTCAATTGTAGTGTTCAATAGATTTAGTTTATAGTATTAGATGTAAGTCAACAAAGCAAATGGAGAGTTGTAAAAACTGAACTTTGTATAATAATCCTATTTAAAATAAATTAAAAAAAAAAAGGTAAGTCAAAAAGTATCTGCAATTTTGCACTAATTGTCTTTAGTTTGATTCTACGGCTTTGTGTGATCCCTAACCATTACATGGGACCGTTGTCTTTGCCTGTAGGAGGTTTCAGCGGTTTCTGATCAGTCCGTCTTGCGCTGTTGTGGTGTAAAGATGACTATAGCACTCTCTGTTTGCACCAAAGAAGAAGAGCGTTCCGTAATCCGTTTTTATGGCTTAAAGTTGAACTAGAGGCGGAAATCCATAGCAGGTTTTCAACACAATATGGGCACAATGTTCTATCACAGAGAAGTGTTTACCAGCTCCCAGAACAGTTTAAAAGTGGTCGAACGAGCGTCAAGAAAGAGTGAAGAACGGCAACCACTGAAGAAGAAGAAGAAGAAGATGAAGACGAAGAAGAAAGAAGCTATGGGTTCCAAAACAACACAATGATGAGCACAAGCACAATCGTGTGAGAATCGTGTGTTGGAGCATCCTGTGCACAGTCCCAATCTCGCCCCGTCGGAGTACCATCTGTCTGGCCCGTCGTTTCTGATCCGATTATCAGTTCAAAGAAGTTGTGCATTGCCTTGCTGCACAATCAAAATCCCTTTTTTCAAAAGATATCGGAAACCTTGTGCAAAGATGTGCTAAGTGTATAGAAAAGAAGGGTGACAACGTTCAAAAATGATATCAATAAAAATTGTGTATTCTTCCTGTAATAAATTATAAACATTGTTTGCAGATATTTATTCCCTCGATAAGATACTCTCGTATATCTTACACCGCGACCCAGACCGATCGTGCGTACCTTATGGACAAGAGAGGAACTAGCCTCAAACTGGCTTTATAAAATTTGCCCCAAAGTCGGCTAGTTAACACACCTATGTATCATACACTGTAGTTGATCGCTTCTTGGTTGAATTGGACGTTTTCAAATAATAGCTAAAATGTTAGTAGGATAGAAAGTGCAATATTTCAATTCTACGTAGATGCATCCAATAATACGGGAAAGTATGTGCTGTTGCAGCGCCACTATTTATAAATAGAATTAAATGAGTTAATATCCAAACTCAAAAATTGTGCTTCTTATTACTCATAATAATTCAGTTTTCTCTTAAACACAAACAGCTGATAATTTATACAAAGATACATTTTTAACAATTTATATAAGAAATATCCTACTGTCTTCATTTTAGTGAAAAATATTTATACGAATATTTGGAGGAAGGTAGCATCTGAGCCAAAACGTTAAGATTAGTATTGGTAATACATGCGTGCATTATGCAGGAATGATGTGTTTTCGAGTAATAATCATATTTTGTGGAAGAGACAAAATTCTAACTGGCCCGATAGTTCGGCTAGTTAGACACTAAAAAAATTTTTGACAGATATTTCACAAACTTGAATTCTGGTGTTCTCATGCAAACATCACTGACTCCTTTCTCGTGCATTAGTTGCAGCATTAAAAGTTATTTTACTTCCAAACAAATACTGGGTATATTTAACAAATATAGAACTGTGCAGAATCAGACATTCGTAGGCTCTGAAAATATAGGTTGTGTCAGTAATATTAAATTAGTAACTCACAAGCATAAGCATAGCGCAGGTTTGGTGAACCACTTCAAAGTTGTCTGCAAATGACAGATTTGGAAAATTTGCATCATTCAGTCCAAAGCGTCTCTCGAACAAGTCTCTCTTCCTCTCCACAAAGCGACGGTAGAGCTGGTAGAGGCTGATGCCGGTCTGCGGTAGAAGGCTGACCCCTGTTTCAAGGGCCTGTACCGCCTGCGTTGCATACGCCTCCGCCGCCATCTGCGCGTGCAGCGGGACGTCCAGCAGGCTGCGTTGGCCGCGCCCCGCTGCGCCGTGCAGGGCTGCCACCATCTCGGTGGCGAGGCCCTCGAACGCCGCAGGGGGGCGGTTGCATGGGTCGATAGACGACCAGTGTCCGCAAAGACGCTTCTTCTGCTCCTCTTCGGAAAACGGGCGAAGGGCAGATGTCGCGCAACGTAACGCCTTACTGAGAGCAAGCTCAGCCTGTAAAGGACAATAAATTTAAATGTTTTCACATCTGAGTAACATCTATTATTCAGGTAGATTCGTAGGCTTCCGCGGCCGGAGTCATTATATTCTTGGCTGTCCGGGATGAGCCGCCTCAAGGCCAAGGCAAGGGATGAGCCGCCTCAAGGCCACAGCAAGATGGCCGAAACGTCAGTAAAACCGATTGAGACGCGGCTCATCCCGGACAGCCAAGAATACAATGACTCCGGCCGCGGAAGCCTACGAATCTACCTGACGAACCTCTACGGGGAGCGTACCTTCAAAAATACCAGACGACTCAGCCAACTGAGAATTACTCGTGCCAAGAGGCTCTGCCAACTCGCCTTCCTACTACGGTGTCGCGACTTCCCACGTCATTCCCAAATTTCTCAACGTCTCACATCATATCAAGACGAAAGCTGCTCAACGGATCCTACGGCGCACCAGCAATCAACTACTAAGGGAGCGCATCCATCAAACAAGAGCGGATATCGCCGCCACTGAGCAGGAACTCTATAGACTGCACCTCAGCATTAGCCACACCCTACGCTCTGATGACTGGGACAGACTGGACAGAATATCATTTAACAACGCTGAAAGTTCCCGAGACGTCGCCAAAAGCCGTCAGGTGCAGAAATTCTCCAACTTACAGCAAGATTGCGCCCGACCAGAGTCACAGATCCTCCGCAATACTGTAGTCAACCTGACCAGTGAAACGTTTGATGCGGCCACCACAACCGTACTCTCTAGGGGGCTCAATTTCGCCGTCACCCCCAAGCAGATCCGACGGACGACGTCATCGCTGCTGTCGAAACTGCTCTGCGTGGCTTGCCTGAAGATCTTGCCGAAGATATTAGACGGGATACGAGCGCAATTCTAACCCGCGCCACTCCCCCAACTTGCAATATCTCACGTGATGAAAGATTGGCCTTGAAACACCTTAAGCAGCGAGATGACATCATCATTCTTCCTGCTGATAAAGGAAATGCCACCGTGATCATGGAGAGCGCCAAGATGACCAGCTTACTTAGCGATAGTAACACCTACAGGAAACTGGACCACAACCCTTTGCGGAAGGTAAGGCAACAAGTCTTGTCCAGTTTAAATCAAGCTTCTTCCATCAGCGACGAAGACAAGAAAACTCTGAAGTTCGCCAACAACCATCGCACACCCCGCATCTATGGCCTCCACCAAAATCCATAAACCCGAAGTGCCTCTGCGCCCAATAGTAGTGCTATCAACTCACCTACCCAACATTTAGCTCGTTTCCTGGCCAGAAAAACTGAAACCTCTCACCGACCATATGCCGTCTTCCGTCCTCAACTCCAAACATTTCATCGAACTTATCCGCTCCACTAGAATAGGCCCTGATGATATCCTGGTCAGCTTCGATGTCACCTCCCTCTTCACCATGGTTCCCGTCGGTGACGCCATCAAGATCGTGGAAGACAACCTCTTACGACATCATCTTCCGAGGGAGTGGGCCAAACTCACCGAGATCTGCCTATCGACAACCTTTTTCCAATACAGGCAAGAGTACTACGCCCAAACAGAAGACACCGCTATGGGCTCACCGTTATCCCCTGTGGTAGCGAATCTTTTCATGGGAGCATTTGAAGAGCAGGCCTTAGAAAATGCGCACTTAAAAACCGTCGCTCTGGCTGCGCTACGGTCGACGACACATTCGTCATCTGGCCCCATGGCACCGATTCCCTCGGAACCTTCCTCGCGGCACCTCAACAACATCCACCCGCGCATCAAGTTCGCCATGGAAACGGAACAGAACGGACAACTCCCTTTCCTGGATGTCTTAGTAACCAGGCGTCCTGATGGAACTCTCGGCCATTCTGTCTACCGGAAACCCACCCACACCAATCGTTACCTACATGCCGATTCACACCACCACCCTGCCACGAAACGGGGTGTCCTTTCCACCCTTACTCACCGCGCCTCCCTGATATGTGACCACAATAGCCTAGAGTCGGAAAAAGCATTACTCAGAGAGACCTTCCTGGCCAATGGTTACAGCGGTTCCGCCGTGCATCGTGCGCTATCGAGGTTCGATTCTTCTACATCGAGTGAACGGAACGAGCCCTCCAGTCCACCCTGCAAGACAGCCCGGTTAGCCTATATCAAAGGGGTCACGGACAAGATTGGTAGACTGCTGCGCAGGGCTGATATCCGCCCCGTTTTTCATGCGCGCAATAAAATCGGAGGGAGCCTGGTCCAGGTGAAGGACCGCCCGGACCCACTTCAAGACGCCGGCGTATATGAAATCCCATGCAGTTGTGGGCTTGTCTACATAGGCCAAACCGGGCGCACGGTAGAAGAGGCGGATGCGGGAACACATGCGACATGACCGGCTACATAACATCCACAAATCGGCCTTAGCCCAACATGCCGCCGAAACCGGTCACCTCGTCAATTACCACGAGACTCGCACTCTATCTATTGAAGACCGGTGGTGGCCTCGTGTGATCAAAGAGGCTTTGGAAATCTCCAGGAGGCCCGAAAACCTCAACAGAGATGATGGGCTCCGCCTTAGCAACACCTGGAGGCGGGTCGGCGCTCCCCGCCAATACGGTCGCGCCCCACGGAGACACACCCCCGCGGTCGGCCAATGACGTGGCTGCTTATTCGCCCGGTTTCTTTCGGCCTTTTCTCCCGTCTCCGACCACGCAGTTGCAATTTCCAGATGTCTATCCTGTTCATTTTCTAATCCTCTTCCCTTTCCAACCACCCTCCCTCCCCCACATTATCAGGTCTCCCAGTATCACTCCTTTCCCTCTCCGCCAATCGCGGGCCACCTGCCCTCCTCCCATTGGTCGCCGCTGCGACCTATCAGCTCCTGCACCCCGTCCTATATCTATGCGACACGCTAGCCTCTCGGCAGCAGTATAGCTCTGAAGAAGGCCACAGCAAGATGGCCGAAACGTCAGTAAAAACCGATTGAGACGCGGCTCATCCCGGACAGCCAAGAATATAATTCTATTATTCATTCATTACAATTCGTTTCTTTTGTAATATTTAAATAAAAGTCAACATTTCAAATTCCTTAAACATTTATATGTATTTCGAAGTGCGTGTTGATGTTGAACGAATAAATTTTTCGTGAAGTCATTCTGTGATGGAATACCACGATATTACTTCTATTTACAGATGTGGGTTTGGAAGAATAAAAACCGACGAAAACAGTTATTTTCCGAAGTAAAACAGTTATCTATTCAAAACTGAAGAATTCTCTAATAGATCTTTGGCTATTAGTATGTTAATAGGAAACGCTTGTATTGGTACATCTTACAAAGAGACATTTATTTTCCACTTTTGCGGAAAATTCTCCAAAAATATATTTTAAAGTTATGTAGATTTATAGGTCATGTAAATATCATTTTCTACCATTCATACAAACTTTATTCTTATGTGAAATTATGAGGGGAACAAGAACGTGGCAATTTTCAGAAAAGTTGAACTCATTTGTTACCATCCGGTCGCGACGAAACCCACACGAGCTTCACTCTTGTCTCCAGCATCATCTCCAAGAGTCGGAGGAGTTTGTCCTTGTAGGAAGGACAAATCTCGTCCACCCCGTCGACCAAGACAGCGATATCTCCCGAATCGTAAAGAGCAGCCTTGAGGTACCTCTGCGTGGACTCAGCCGAACTCGACGACGAAGCTGCGATACCCGGCCGCCGCAGCCAGCAACTGCACCAAGTGCTCGTAGCGTCAACGCTGTCACCCCACGAATCAGATGTGGAATGTTAGTAGATAAAGATTCTCTGAGTATGAACATTTTCGCCCTTAACCACGACAACTATTTTGTTTATTAAAAACGATTGTCTTTCGTCTCTGAATATAGATTTTAAGTACATATCGGATTACCAAGCAAAACTACAGAAAAAAAATCTTCTCTTATATTTACCACACCGCACCGCGAAATTATGATTAGAAAAAGGGATAATCTGGAAATGTACTATGTAAAATCAAGTCGACGATTTGATTTTCTGTATTTTAATTTAATTTCACGGGCTAATTAGTGTAATTTAATTTCACGGCTTACTGTTTGTTAGAAGGGCGTAGCAAATCTAAAATGTTTAACCACGCTTGATATCTACAAGACTTCGGAATTAAATACGTAGTGATTGGAAGTTCCACGAGCGATAAGTGCGTGTTTGGTACCTGGTGGTTGCGGGAAGTCCCTGAGGAGGTTGCGGTGGTGCGAGCGCCTGCAGCAGCACCGCCCACCGCTAGCGCAGCCTCGCCCGCCAGGCGCTGCAGGAAGCGGCTCTTGCCCATCCCGGGCTCCCCCACCAGCAGCCCCACGCGCTGCCTCCACGCGGCCGCGTGCCGCACTGCCCTCCGCCGCGTGCACGCACGTGGGGCGCACGCCTACACGCGTCGCTCGCAGGCTGCACGAAGCCTTCCACGGCCTGCGTCGCCCCTCGCGTGGCCTTCCACACCACCCGCCCCGCCGCCCTCCCCGACGCAGTGCAGCCAGTGCACGTTGAGGCCTCTCTCCTCCGCGCGGGCGGCGGCGCGCACGAAGGCGGCTTCTTGGTCGCTGCTTCCCCCGGCGACAGGCAGCACTGTCCACCTGAGATTTCATGCAACATTTCATACCTAGAACTAAATTTTTATTTTATCAAATTCCCTCATCATCTGTGATGTAACTGTAAGATTCTCTGCATGTATTATTTATTCTAAACCTAATGAAGTAGGAAATTTTCAATTTGATAGACTGAACTAATATTTATATCTTTCATCAAAGCTTACTTCAATACCAATATCGAGTTTATAAAAATTTCCTACAAGAGTAGGAGGCATATCAGCACATAACACATTTGTTTATTTCATACTATTATCTCGAATCCGCCGAAAATGGAAAACCTTACTGTTAATTCCTAGTTTCATTAACCTATAATTTAAAGAAGAATAATACACTGTGTTGACAAAAGTCATGGGATAGCATTATGCAAATATACTTATGGCAGTAGTACGCTTACAAAATATATAAGGGGCATTGTCTTGACAGAGCTTTCATTTGTGTTCATGTGATTTATCTGAAAAGGTTTATAACGGTGATTATGGGAGAAAGATGGGAATTACAGACTTTGAACTAGGAACAGTAGTTGGAGCTAGATGCAAAATGCTACGAAAATTAAGTTGAATGCTACGGAATTATGTTTGTTCTCTTTAAAATGTTTAAATACTATATGACAAAATACAAACTAAACAAAAAATGTATGTTTATTTGCTTCTTTGATAATGTCAAAAACACCCTTGACTTATCATTCTTTCTCTCAGTCGAGAAACTAACTTCATGCCCTCATCGAATACATCAAGAAAACTATTCTTGAAGACGTGGTTCACATTCTGAACAATATTACCAGAGAAGGAGTTAGTGAATGGCCTTCAGAGTGGATCGCGCCTGTGGCGAGCTCCACGAGACTTAATAGAATCTCATAGAAGAGTACGAGTTAGAACAATCGGAATTCTATGAAACGAGAAGTGAAAGCTTTGGTTATAAAGATATATTTTTTAAATAATTTGTCATTTCCTGAAACAGAAATTCCCGGAGAAATAAGTGACTCTAGATGTCGTGTGTTCGAAGTAATAAATGTATCTTGTCGCAGAAAGATATTAAATCACAGTACCTTCAACAGCGTTCCACTTCTTATCATCATACAGTTTAAAATAGCTTGAGGGAACTTCATATTAAAGGTCGATTTACAAAGAGTGCCTGGTGGTGGCTATCAAAAGGGATGTCTATTTGTGGCGATTTGACGTTCCTATTTTCATAAAAAATTGAAGTTTTATACTTCTTAGAAGTTAGAAACGAGAAACAGTTTTATTTCACCATTCTTCAGCAACAATTTCAACAAACAGCTATTTTTATATTCAAGTCTTTCGCAGAGTTTTGTGATAAATTAACCGAAATAAATTAGTATTGTGATCTACCGCAATAACATTCTCCAAATTCTAAACAATATCAATTATTCTATTTGCACGATTGGATCATATGTAAACTCACCATTTATTTCCTCTATCGCTGTATCGTTCTCTTCCGTTCTCATTTCTTTATGTCTGCTCTTGTCATTTCCTTGTCTTCTATAAGAATCTCGTTTTCCACTTCTGACGTCTTCAGAACTGAGTGTATTGGTACAGCTCCTTAAGCAAAGGCGCTGGAAATCCGCTGAGGACGAGATGGTCGCTCTGCGGGTCCAGTCCCTTCCAGAAGCGGTTCGGGTCGAGGGTGGCAGGGGTGCTCCAGGGTGCGGGG
>JAHLJT010005437.1:85174792-85398139 GCA_031308135.1 Acheta domesticus | reverse complement strand
AATTGTGTTATTAATGTTAAATTGTTCTTCTTAATAAATCCTGTCTCTGTGATAATAGATTCATTGAATTCAGACATGCTGATTAAAGTATCCCACTCAAAGAAACCCTTTACCCTAATGAACAATCACAAATTTTATATGTGCATCCATGAAGACCGACAAGGGTAAGTACTGTCACAATACGTACATGTTTATGTATGTTTATATAAACATGCGTATTTTAAACAAAATTTCAATATATATAAAATATAGATTCTCACATCCAACCAATAGTAACTAGAATGGCCCACAGAAAATAGAAAATCTTTGCTTACGCTTATGTTGGCCATTGCGAATGCTTCAGTCTATCACTTATGTTTAAGTTGATGTCTGTGCGTTACGCTTATGTTTACGTCTGCATTGTGAATGGGCCTTAACTCCGGCCGTCACCAGCGCTCTTCCATCGCCAACGGTCCGTGCTCCCGCGAAGGGGAAAGATGGGTGGGTGGGTGGGGGGCAGTGCGTCCCCCCAACTCTGCTGCCCTGCCTGGCGGCGGACCAGCGCCCGCGGGACCACTGTTCTGTCCACATGACCAACCACGACCATAGCGGTTTACATAACAAGTTCTGGAACTGCATTCAAACTGCATCGCATTATCTTGATGTGATGTGAAATGAACGACGTAGTGCATCAGGATGTTCTGCCCAATGAAGGAAAACTCCTCTAAAACTAGCAGTGCTTTTATAAAAATACGCAGCAACGCTTCTGGCGCGCATTACCGTCGCATTTATTACTTTTACTGTCGTCAGCGCCGTGTTGTAAGAGGAGCTCCGTAGATTGCGCATCACCTGCCCTGGATGCCATCATTAGCGGAGTTTTGTCCTCTTCATCTACTGCATTAGGATCTGCCTTGCTTTCGAGGAGCAGCTGTGTAATTTGGTGATGACCCATCTGAGTAGCGCAATGGAGAGCTGTGCTGTCGAACGCATCTCTTTGATTGACGTCGGCGCCATGTTTTAAGAGGAGCTCCGTGGATTGCACATCACCCGCCCATGCTGCCATCATTAGCGGGGTTTGGCCGTCTTTGTTTACTGACATAGGATCAGACTTGCTTTCGAGGAGGAGCTTCGTAATCTGGTGATGACCGTACCTCGTAGCGTAATGGAGAGCTGTGCAGTTGAACTCGTCCCCTCCACTGACGACGGCGCCGTGTGCTAAGAGGAGCTCCGTGGATTGCACATCGTCCACCCCTGCTGCCATCATTAGCGGAGACTGGTCAATTTTGTTTACTGCATTAACATCCACTTTTCTTTCGAGGAGCAGCTTCATAGTATGGTGATGACCTCCCTGAGTAGCGTAATGGAGCGCTGTCCAACGGTCGTTGTCCCTTTGACTGACGTCGGCGCCATGTTCTAAGAGAAGCTCCGTGGATTGCACATCATCTGCCTCTGCTGCCATCATTAGTGGAGATTTTCCAACTTTGTCTACTTCATTAGGATTAGCTTTGTGTTCTAGGAGGACCTTCATAATCTGGTGATGACTGTAAGTAGTAGCGTAATGGAGCGCTGTCCAGTGGAGCTTGTCCTTTTGACTGGTGTCGGCGCCATTTTTTAAGAGGAGCTCTGTGGAGCGCACATCACCCTCCCGAGCTGCTCTTACTAGCGGGCTTTCGCCATCTTCGTCAACTGAATTATGATCAGGCAGAACTTTGGCGCAATAATCTGAGAGTATCTCGATGGATTGCGCATCACCCTTCATTTTTGCTGTCATTAGCAGAAATTCACAATCTTCGACTGCAGCATTAAAATCAGCTTTCCTTTCGAGGAGAATCTTCATAATCTGGTAATGACCCTTCTCAGTAGCGTAATGGAGCGCTGTCCAGTGGTCGTCTTTTCTTTGACTGACATCGGCGCCATGTTCTAATAGGAGTTCCGTGGATTGCACATCATTCGACAATGCTACCCTCATTAGCAGAGTTTGGTGAAGTTCGTCTACTTCATTAGGATCAGCTTTGTGTTCTAGTAGGAGCTTCATAATCTGGTGATGACCCACCTCAGTAGCGCAATGCAGCGCTGTCCTGCCGAACTCGTCCCTTTGACTGACGTCGGCGCCGTGTTCTAAGAGGAGCTCCATAGTTTGCACATCATCCGCCCATGCTACCATAACTAGCGGAGGTGCGCCAAATTCGTCTAACGCATTAGGATCAGCTTTGCATTCGAGGAGGAGCTTCGTAACCTGGCGATGACCGTCCTCTAAAGCGAAATGCAGCGCTGTCCTGCCGAGCTCGTCCCTTTGACTGACGTCGGCGCCATGTTGTAAGAGGAGCTCTGTGGATTGCACGTCTCCCGCCTTTGCTGCCATCATTAGTGGGGTTTTCCCTTTTTTATCTACTGCATTCGAATCAGCTTTGCGTTCAAGGAGGCACTTCGTAATCTGGTGATGACCGTCCTTTGCAGCGTAATGAAGCGCTGTCCAGCCTTGTTTGTTCTTTTTCTTAACGAAAGCGTCATTATCTAAGAGGAGCTCCGTGGATTGAGCATCACCCGCACATGCCGCCATCATTAGCGGAGTGTTGCCGTCGTCGTCTGCTGCATTGGGATCAGCTTTGCGTTCGAGAAGGAGCTTTGTAATCTTAACTTTTCGACCTCTGGGCGCATAATGAATAGGTTGTCTGTTCAAATTGTCTTTTTTCGTCACATTTGCACCATACTTCAATAAAATCTGTACAGTTTTTGTGTGACCATTTATTGCTGCTATCATAATTGGTGTTTTTGCCCCTTCCAATGACATGTCTAAATATCTTCTGTTTTTCTTCAAAATCAGCTCCATTATCTGCAAAGAAAATATCAAATATAAATTTCATAATTGCGATATTTCATTTGAGGTTTTATTCTGAATTAATTGTGTGTTAAATATACCTTTCATTAAAATTATATACATTGGGTGAAGAATGTGTTCTTTAGAGACACTCGTAAATTGTTTTCTGAGTGTCTCTATGGAAGTTATAGGCGTTAAAAGAAAATTAGTAAATTTCATTGTGACATTATTTGTATATAATGTTCCAGGTAATACAAGTAACTGAATTTTTACTTTCTCGTTGTACCTACGTATATACTTAGTTATATACGCAGTATAGAGGAAGTTATAAAATGCTGCGAAAAGTCTATTTCGAGATTTCAACAGAAATACACGTTTGGGAATCCCCTGATACCGATTTTTTTTTTCAAAAAGACCGTTTTTCTGTCGTCTGTGAGCAACATTAGCGCCTTACCTACGGGCAGGAGTTTTTGCAAAATAAATAGTCTCCGATCGATCTGGTCTAGCTCAAAGCTTTACGATTTTGAATAACATTCTTCAAATTTGGGTATACTTTACATGGAGTCTCTGGGACATTTTCTAAACTTTCTCAAAAATGGCTCCAATTGTTTTCTTTAAACTTCTTGCAATAATAGAGTAAAATACACTTAAAAAGACGGTGAATGTCGAACTTTCACTGTTAACACTGACATTTCGGAAACTGCACAAGTTTGAATTTTTTCGGCTGTGGGGGTACATTCAATAAAGGCTCTGGAATATTTTCAAAATTATCTAGAAATTGTTCGGCATTTTAAAAATGTGTACAAGAATAGATACACGAGTGGCAGGTGGGTGACACGAGTTCCACCGTTCACTCTGAATTTTTGAAAATTGCAAAAATTTGAAAAACAATTTAATGACCTACTTTTTTGATAATATTAGTCGGTTTTTGCGTAATTTTCAGTGAAATATAATCAATATTAAAACAATTTTCTTAAAAACGGCTCTGGATTTTTCCTTAAATTTTCGTATGAATAGTCCTAAATAGGGGAGAGTTAGGTTAACTGGTCCACTTTTTTAAATAGTTCTAAAATGTTATTTACTTGACCAATACACGTAAAAATTCGCATGATTTCTTTTTTTATTTATTTATTAGTCAAAAAACAGTAAAAACGGTATATTTGAAAGAGGCTTTCTCCTTACATTGTGAGAACAAACAACATTATTGGGCTTACAGTTATTGTCAAATGCGGAATGTTTTATACATTTGCAATATGACCAGTTAACCTAACAGGTATGGTTAAGTGAACCGGAAATTGAAACAAGCTGTGAAAATAACATTGACATTTAATAGGGGGTTTTAATGAACAAATCATTCTTCTACATATTTCCATCAAATTTTTCATACATAAGGGAGAAAACGGGCCACGGGCCGCGCGCCGTTCCCCAAAACGTGGCATCTAAAATTAAAACTTGGAAATAACAGTGGTAATGAATTAAATGAATGAAATAGTGAAAGGCGAATAAATTTTATAACATTCCAGATTTAATAATTGCAAATCTACAAATTCTACTTCCGAAAAACAAATAAAGAGGGTAACTGGACCGGTCCACTCAAGGGAGACCGGAGGTTAGTCTCGGCAGTCCAGTTAACCTCGCAGCACGTATTTTCTTTACATGCCCGAAAACACAAAAGCTGCGACGTGTTATTAATAAGAAAATACACTATTATAGAGAAGAAATACTAACAATCAATTTGGTGTGTATATTCTTCTTGTAGTTTACTTGTTGTTGTAGTTTATTATTCAGTCGCAATAAAAATGCAAAGCAGATGAGTGATAGAAGAAACGTCGGACCTTTCAGATTAATAATTACCTACTCTATTGAACAAATCAAGGCCTGCAACTTATAATTGTGGCTTAGATTATCAGCCCTGTCATCCTACAAATGCCATCCACTGGAAAAGCAGGTAACATTTCCCACCAACATTTAAAAGCATTGACCACTTCACCTAACCGGCCCAGTTAACCTAACTCTCCCCTACTCTGAATGAAATGATATAAACGTCAATTTGATGCATTCTCTTTATTTAACTAGTGGTGCTACAACGCACATACTTTCCCGTTTTCTTGGAAACAACTACGTAGGATTGAAATATTACACTTTCTGCGCTACTAACACCATAGCTATTATTTGAAAACGTCCAATTCAACCAAGAAGCGAACAACTCACTGTTTTCATCGCAGCGTTATAAAAACTATGCGAGTTCTACAACTGCGTACAAATATAATACGAAAGTTTTGTAAACTTGTATTGGAAAAAGAAGCCTGATACCATACAGCTATATCAAGTCACAACAATGACACGTGCATGTAATTCACAGAGATTTGCGACGCCGAACGGACTTCCATTGTTGCATTCCCTGCACTTAAAGAGCTAGCAATTTTTATTTCAAACATTTCAAAACAAATAATTTCTAAAAGATTAATGTGTATAACAAAAGGTCGAATGTAAGATAGGATTAAAGAATAATATACACATTCTAACATACAAAGCATCCAAAGGACTGAAACGCAGTGAATTTGCAGCGGGCTATTATGCTTGTCACGAAATTATAGAAAAACTACTTGTATTTTCAAAACTTTAAGCATGACCTTATTTAAAGATGTAAGTTTGATAAATACATTTTATTGAGAAAACCAGCTGGCCAATGTATATTTCTTTGACATTTTCTCAATTTTTTGGTTTCCTAATGGTAGAACGAAAATGTTTATTTTAGAATATTAAATAACACAAAAACCTCTTCCTAAATAGGAATTTGCTTTTAAAAATTTGTAGCCGTTTTTAAGAAAATGACATTTAAGCACTACTAAAACTGCGAAATTTGAAGCTCTTTTTCTCAGAAATTTTAAGTGTTTAAAATACTACATTTGAAGTCATTTGAAGCACTTACACTCACATATATAATAAATTTTACAAATTGCTGGTAATGTGCATATTAAAGATGTGAATGATCTTTCAAAAAAATTAGATTTCTGTAATTTTTTAAAAAGACAACAACAAAAATCTACCTCAAAATAAACTTTACGTCATATTAAAGAGTGCAATTATCACTATCCGTTCCAAAAGTTTGAAGAAAAAATATAAGCCATTCATAAGAAAATCGCGTTTGGGCGTTTCTGGAAATGTGGAATTTTGAGCTAGTTTTTACAGAAAACGGTTGAGTTTTCGATTAACTTGACTTGGCATTATTTAAAGCACATGTAGTCATTATTATAATAATGTCAACAAATCGCCGCTAATGTAAATATTAATGACGTGAGAGAAAACTCACAAAAATTCAATTTTGCAATGTTTCGAAAAACAAAAGAATAGAGCAATATGGCGTTTATGTCATCTAATAGAATACGTTCAGCACTATCCCTACCAAACATTTAAAGAAAAAAATTGCAGCCGTTTTGAGAAAATTTTGTTTTTGTTTTTTTAAATTGCACATAGTGCACGCAATATTGCGCGAATATTAAAATTTTCAAATAAATGTGCATGACCTTAAAGAAAGAACTCACTATGAGGAACAAATTGTATTTGAAGGAAAAATCTCTACCTGCCTTTGTAGTTGAAGGAAGAGCGGAATAGAATTCAAACTTTCGCAATTTTCGAAAATTCAGAGTTATCCGTGACAATGAAACCTATGTCACTTTAATCAGTGTATTTTACTCTATTCTTACAAGAAACGTAAAGAAAAAAATTCGAGCCATTTTTTTAAAAAAAATTGAAAATGTCCTATGAGCTTCATGTAAAGTCCCCCCCAAAATTAAAATATCGGTTTCAAACTCAAGGGGCCACGATATCAGCCAGACCGATCGCGGAGTATTTTTTCGAGAAAATCGGCTGAACGGTTTAGTCGCTAGCGACGGACGGACGGACAGACGTTTTGCTTTCAATTGGTTTTTCGGTATCAAGGACCCACAAAACAGGGATCCTGGGTGCAGCACGTGATAGGAGATTTTTTTCCCTTAATTTAGCAATTGTATTTATCCACTTTTTCGTTTTCAAGGCCCTGTAATATGAGTTTTCTGCCGAAAATCCGTTTTTTGTGCATCATTACATAACTTTCCCTGTTCTATACGTACCTATAGTACACGGGAAAGTAAAAATTTGGAGCCGTTTTTGAGAAAATTTTGAAAATGTCCGGGGGCCTTCATGTAAAATGTCCCTAAATTTTATAGAATGTTTTTCAAAATCTCAAAGCTTCTCCATCCAAATCAACAGAGGCTTCTTCGATTTAAAAAATATCCTACGTGTGGTTTACGTGATTTCGTTCACAGACGTTCACAGACGGACGAACGGGCGGACCGAGGACGTTTTGCCTCTAATTGGTTTTTCGGTATCTTGGACCCACAAAACAGAGATTCTGGCTACGTCACGTGATAGGGAATATTTTCTTCATTTACCAATTAGCTTTATCCACTTTTTCGTTAGTAGAGACCGGCAACGAATTTTTTCTGCCACAAATTCGCCATTTTATTGCGCGGCACTACATAATTTTTCCTACAATACGTGTATTACTCCGTATATACTTATATAGATGGGAAAGTAAAACCCTTGCCCATCTGGCTCGAGTCGAAGCTTTGAGATTTTGAAAAATATTCTTTAAAATTTGGGGTACTGTACATGAATCTCTACGAACATTTTCAAAATTTTCTCAGAAATGACTCCAAACATTTTCTTAAAATTTTTTGAAAGAATAGAGTAACATACACTTATGAAGATTGCATAGGTCCCTTTTTCATAGTTAACTTTAAATTTTGCAAAAGTTTGTATTTTTCCAGCCTCTTCCTACAACTACAAAATTGAAAATAGTGATTTTTCTTCACGTAAACTTTCGTCCCCATATTTAATTCTTTCATTAAGGTCTAATACATTTTTTTGAAAATTTTAATAGTTTTCACGCATTATTGCGTGCAATATGTGCAACTTTAAAAAAATTACAAAAACAAGATTTTCTCGTAAACGTCTCTAGATTTTTTCTTTAAACATTTGGTAGAGTAGCGCTAAATGTAGCCTATAAGATGACATAAACGCAATATTGCTCAATTCTTTTGTTTTTTCAAACATTACAAAAAATACTCTTTGCTCACATCGTTAATTTGTTAACATTTTTGTGTTATGATAAGATATGCTTTATAAAGTTTCTTGGAAACTCAATGGTTGTCTGTGAAAACGAGCTCAAATTCCCGTATTGTCAGAAATGCTCAAACGCCATGTTCTCAAAAATGACTCCAAATTTTTCTTTAGACTTTTCCTCAGAATGGTGCTAATTCCACTGTTTATTTTGACGTAAAGTTCATTTTGGGGTGTTATTTTTTTCAAAAATTACACAAATGTATTTTTAAAAATATTTCTCATACCGTTAATATGAACACTTCAGCAATTTGTAAGCCCTATTGCATTCGTGAAGAAAAATTCTAGATTTTGAAATAAGGTCACGTATAATTTTTCAAAAAATTTCAGTGTTTTACGTTCGTATGTACTCCGACATTGACCCAGATCAGATCATCTACCTGCACAATCGTCAACAGATCGTAATGACATTCCTGTTGGCATATTGAAGGAAAAATTAAAATCATTAATGAACTTTATTGGCAAACAGCATGTGTTTGGTGAGACAGATTGCTGGATGTATTCCAGTGAATGGCAAAAATGAGGACTACCACATGCTAATATTTTGATTTGGTTTATCAAAAAAAATTACATTTCCCGAGATAGATAACGTGCTTTCAGTTGAAATTCCTGATTCAATTGTGGATCTTGAACCGTTTCCGATCATCACAAAAAAAAAAAAGATTCATGGCTCTTGTGGTATTTTTAATATAAATTTACCATGTATCGTGGATGGAAAATGCACTAAACGTTCTCCTAGAGCATTGCTTCCAGAAACTATTACTGGCAATGATGGTTATCCATAGTATCGTCGTCGATCAACTGATCAAAACGGTAAATTTTGAAAGTCAAAACCAAGTCATTGAAGTTGATAATTGTTAGGTTGTGCAGTATTCTTCACTGCCGTAAAAAACGTTTAAAGCTCGCATTAATGTGTCTTTACTTACTGTTGAGCAACCAAGCTCTGCTGCTTTGAACACAAGATTTCGGATGTTGATGTGAGTGACGAAATGATCGAAGTCGGCGCCCCCTTGCAGCAGTCGCTCCGCCGCCTCGAGGTGGCCACAGGCACTGGCGTAGCGCAGCGCCGTCCAGCCCAGCAGCGCGTCCCTGCGCCCGGGGTCGCTGCCCTTGGCGAGCAGCGCGCCCACGGCGTCGGCGCGGCCCAGCGACGCCGCCTGCACCAGCGCTGTGCGGCCGAAGCGGTCGCTCTCGTCGGGGTCGCCTCCAGCCTCCAGCGCGTCCTCGCTGCCCTCCAGCACGGCCTGGTGCAGCGGAAGGCCGTCCGCCAGCATGTGCTCCAGAATGTGCTTCACTCCGACGCGCACATCACTGTTCAGGAGGCGAAGCCATATCTCCCTTGCAGTCTCGGACGCTTTCTCTTGGTTTTCCAACAGCCAACTCGCCGCAAAGTACTCGATAAAGGTGTAATGCAGGAAATGGGGCATTTCATCTTCACCATCATCTTCTCCCAACCATAAGATGCCGGTTTTTTCTTTGATCAGATTATGTCGTTTTTGTTTCAGGTAGTCCCTGAATGATGTGTCAACGTTGCTAAATATACCATCGGAAACCTGCAAAGAAACGTCAGTCTTTTGTGGTGTTTATGTGCTCACAATGTACATACAGCAAATTATGAAAATTATTCATTCTTGAAGTGAAATAAATTGTAATTTTTACAAATAAAATGAAAAATGTCAAATTTCAAACTCAAAATTCGTGCTTCTTATAACTCATAACGCAGTTTTCTCTTGTACTGAAACACCTTTCTTTTTTTTGGCAATTTATGAACAAAAATAATTTTTTCACAATTTAAGAACGAAATATCCAAATATGTTAACCAGTGAAAAATATTGAAACGAATATTTGGAGGAATGTAGCAGCTCAGCGAAGACGTTAAAATTTAGTATTGGTATTGCATGCGTTCATTATGCACGAATAACTAGTTACAAATAGTAACTACACTTTGTGGAAGAGAAAAAAATTAACTGTGCCAGGCGTTCGGAGTCTTACTCACACACATACACTACCAGTCAAAAAGTTTTTTACGCAACTGATAACTTCAAATTTGTGACGACACGTGATTGAGAGTGTAATAATATACTTAAACGCTGTGCTTGCCCATTATTTTGTCCAGATATATTACGCCGAAAACATATATATTCACAATAAAGTGAAACATTTTTACTTAAAAAAGGAATTTGTTAAATTGTCTTTTGAATAAAAAAGGCAACCGATGGCGGAATATCTTTCTCGATGATTCTTAGCATCCTGTTCATGAATTTTTCACAAACAATAGCTTCAATAAATTATTTTTAAAAGTTGTTCGAGGTATTTTTCAATTCTGAACCATGAACCAGACCGTGGTGTACCTCTAATCCAAACTCCCTAGAACATGATAGGAATTTGTGGTTTTCCCAGTCACCAAACACTTGTGTGTCACTGAATACTATTGGGTGGGGATAGAAGGATCTATTAGTAATGTTTATTTACATAAGATGAATTAAGACAAAGACCGCACTTAAGTTCCCTGGGTTTGGGTTGCACTAGTAAGTCTAAATACAGCGCTCTGAGAAAAGAAACTTTAATGGGTGTCCAAAAGCTTTTGACCGGTAGTGTATATAAAGAACAACTGTCCAGTATCATTAATGTCGCGTAGATTCTGAAAATATACGGGGTTTCAATATAACTTAATTTCATTAACTCACCAGAACAAGCATAGCGCAGTTTTGGTGAACCACTTCAAAGTTGTCTGCAAATGGCAGATTTGCAAAACTTGCATCATTTAGTCCAAAGCGTCTCTCGTACAAGTCTCTCTTCCTCTCCACAAAGCGACGGTAGAGCTGGTAGAGACTGATGCCGGTCTGCGGTAGCAGGCTGACCCCTGTGCCAAGGGCCTGTGCCGCCTGCGTTGCATACGCCTCCGCCGCCATCTGCGCGTGCAGCGGGACGTCCAGCAGGCTGCGTTGGCCGCGCCCCGCCGCGCCGTGCAGGGCTGCCACCATCTCGGCGGCGAGGCCCTCGAACGCCGCAGAGGGGCGGTTGCATGGGTCGACAGACGACCAGTGTCCGCAAAGATGCTTCTTCTGCTCCTCTTTGGAGAACGGGCGAAGGACAGATGTCGCGCAACGTAACTTCTTAGTAAGAGCAAGTTCTGCCTGTAATAATAATTAAATTAATTTGTTTTCATATTTGAGTAAGTTTCATTAATCATTCACTATAATTCGGTCGTTTCATATTAATTACAAAAAACAGTAAACATATTAAATAAACCTTTAACGTATAAAAGTGTTTCGGAAGATGAAGGAATGTTAAAGATATAAATAATTGTTTGTGGATAATTTTAAAATAGAATTACGCAATATTACTTCTATTTTACAGGTAATAATAAAAAGTTACGAAAACATTTACATTTACGAAATAAAACAGTTATTTATGCACAATAAGAATTGTCAAGTAGATCTTTGTATGTAAACGTATTATTGTCTAACAAAGAGAAAACATTTACTTTATTATTCTTTCAGTTTTGTTGAAAATCTTCCAAAAAATATTTTTCCAATTTTAAAAATCCAAATACCCTTTCTCACAAGCATCCAAACTTTTATCTTATGTGAAATTATAAAGAGAACAAGAATGACTCAATTTTCGGAAAGTTAAAATCATTTTCTTACCTCTGGGCGTGATGAGACCCACACGAGCTGCACTTTTGTCTCCAGTAACAAATCCAAGAGTCGGAGAAGTTTGTCCTTGTAGGAAGGACAAATCTCGTCCACCCCGTCGATGAAGACTGCGATGTCTCCCGAATCGTAAAGAGCAGCCTTGAGGCACCTCTGCGTGGATTCAGCCGAACTCGACGACGAAGCCGCGACACCCGCCGCCGCAGCCAGCAGCTGCACCAAGTGCTCCTGCGCCAACTCTGTCGCGGAGAGAAGTATACAAAAGGCTCAGTATCACTAATCAGGAACTTAGAAAGAGTGAACAGTTTCTCTCGTTCTCCACCACTGCCACCAGCTTCGACAAGTGCGCCGGCATCTAGTCTGTCAGGGAGGGAAGTAGACAAAAGTCTTATTGTTTCAATATCACTAATCAGGAACTTAGAAAGAGTAAATAGTTTCTCTCCCCCTCCATCACGGCCGCCAGCTTTGCCAAGAATGAAATAAGGATAATCTGGAAATGTATATAGAATGAAATCGATTTGATATTCTGCGCAATTTATTGGCACATGCTTACTGTTTTTTTCCGAAGGGCTTAAATACTCTAAAATATTTAACTACGTTTAGTATTTGACCTACAAGTCATCGCAATTCAAGTAGCCATTGGAAGTTCCAGTGAGTGTGTGAGTGGTACCTGGTGGTTGCGGGAAGTCCCTGAGAAGATTGCGGTGGTCGAGCGCCTGCAGCAGCACCGCCCACCGCTGCGCAGCCTCGCCGCCAGGCGCTGCAGGAAGCGGCTCTTGCCCATCCCGGGCTCCCCCACCAGCAGCCCCACACGCTGCCTCCACGCGGCCGCGTGCCGCACTGCATCCGCCGCGTGCACGCACGTGGGCGCACGCCACACGCGTCGCTCGCAGGCTGCACGAAGCCTTCCACGGCCTGCGTCGCCCCTCGCGTGGCCTTCCACACCACCGCCCCGCCGCCCTCCCCGACGCAGTGCAGCCAGTGCACGTTGAGGCCTCTCTCCTCCGCGCGGGCGGCGACGCGCAGGAAGGCGGCTTCTTGGTCGCTGCTTCCCCAGGCGACAGGCAGCACTGACCACCTGCGGTTTCACGGAAACTTTTCACCTCCTACCAAACCTTTATCGTATCAAATTCCCTCTCTAATACCACATAATTGTTAAATTCAATGCATTTATTATGTATTCTAATCATGAAGAAGGCTTTTTCAATTTCATAGAGGAAACAAAAAATTCATATATTTAATTAAAGCTTACACTTCTTTATTATCAGTTAAATCTTCATTATATATTATGTTTATTAAAAGCTGCTACAAATATATTCGTTGATACATGTTACTACTTTTTTCAGGGAATAACACACTAGTTTATATCATTTTAATCTCGAATCCACCTAATATGAAAACCTTATTGTTTAATCCTTTTTATAAATCCTGATTATTAGGAGACAGCGGAATAAGAAATAGGTGGATTGTCAGAATAGTATACAAGAATGTATGGAATAAAATTGGATTTCAACTTGATGATAGATATAAATAATTTTTAATTACCAATCAATTATATATATAGAGCTACTGAATATCGAATCAGTAAACCAATTCACGGGACAAGAAGGTGAATACTGACTCCAGGAGTCTAATATTGAAATACGTAATCCATATATATTAATAATCCACATAATCAATAATTGAAACTAATAACAGTGCGTGCCTAAACATGGAGCCAGAAAGTGGAGGTGTTTTTGTGCAGGTGTCCTTGATGCCATATATTGGATCATTGGTATTTCGCTCTTCATTATTCAACCTTAGCAAAGTGTGATTTAATGACCTAATATCTATAATCTATTGCATTTAATTATAATTAAATAAGAAATTTTATTGTTTTGATGTTAAATATTTGAGTTTGTCATTGTGTTTGTGTTATTTACTTATGTAATATATCCAACTTGGATAGATTAACAGTGTAAACATGTGTCCCACAGCCCTGATGAGGGAACAGTAAAAGTACACAACGTTGGTACTAAGAATTACTTCCATCAAATGACTAACAACCACCAATCATTCCTAAAACTTAAACTCACCATTTATTTCTCTCTATCTCTCTCTCTGTATCGTTCTCTTCCGGTTCTATTTCTTATGTCTCTCTTCAGTTACTTGTCTTCTGTATGAATCACGTTTTCCAGTTCTGACGTCTTTAGAATCGAGTGTATTGTGCAGCTTCTCAAGAAAAGTCGCAGGAAATCCGCTGAGGACGAGATGGTCGCTCTGCGGGTCCAGCCCCTCCAGACGGCCGGGTCGAGGGTGGCGGGGTGCTCCAGGGTGCGGGGGAGGTCGAGGTGGGCGTCTCCCGGGGCGGGCAGCGCCGCGCCCATCGCCGCCCCTCCGCGCACCAGGGGCGCTCAGCAGGGCGCCGTCCACGTCCCCTCGCACAGAGCGCCACGAGGGCTCCAGGGCACGCAAGGGCACCGGGCGACCCTGCACAGACACGCCCTCTAAGGCACTTTACAGGGATAGACATGTCCGAGAAAGTAGGGCGTTTAGAACTTGTTCTGGCTGGGCGGCATCACATATGTTCCGCAGTATAAGATTCGCTCTCCTGCGAAAAATGGATACCTATGCCAGGCAGACAGACACAGACTTCTGCGTCAGAGACACAAATATTTATACCACATTATGACAAATGACTCAATTCCGATGATGATTATGTGGAAAAATAATGCGGCATGAGCTCCATCTGCGTCAATTAAGTTTCCTTATGAAATTTTTTCTATTTCCATTAAATTCTGTTGACGTCCTAGGGAAACTTACTTGCTGAATGCAACTCGTAAATCAAGTACTGGACCTGGAAATGGAGAGTTCGGTCCATGAGGGCCTCTTGAGCCTCTGGTGTCAGGTGATCCATCCTCCAGTCCTCCTCATCCCTTGACACGTCGCCCCTCAAAGGCCCCGCGCCGTGGCCGGAGGAGACGGCGACCACCTTGACGCTGCAGCCGACGGCGGCGACCAGGGCCCGCGCCGCCGCCACCCTCCTCCTCCACGTCCAGCAGCAGGAGCTGCACGCGGCCAGTGGCGGCCTCCAGCGCGGCGCGCGGCACCTCCCGCAAACTGCTGGTCGCCCACGTAGGCCCAGCGACCAGCAAACGCCTCGTCGACCACTTGGACGACCTTGGCTGCGCGGTGACCCGCTGGCACGCCGCGCACCCTCACCTCAACCACGCCATCGGCGCCCTCCAGAGTGCCTCTCAACGCGGCACAGCGCTCCGCTCGGAAGCGCAGAGCCCCGCCGCCCGCCGCCGCCCTCCCCTGCTTGGCAGCTCCTCCGCCACAAGGGACTCCACTTCCCCCGGAGCTCTCTGTGAGCGCGGTGCCCGCGTGTCAACCAGAGCCCACGTCTTGAATACAGCAACATAACTGGGGAGGAGGGAATCGATTTGCGGCAGCGGGCGCCAAACATAGCGTCCAGTTCGAGTCTAATGAGCTCCATCAGGGCGTTCACGTGCGCTTGAGCGGAGAACACGCGCAGGCGAGGAAGAAATTCGTGCTGTATACATCTCTTAGTGCATCGTCGTCGTACATTTTCCATATCTGCGACGGAGAATGGTAAACGTGAGTCATTTTAATCTGCCATGCGTTTCACTGTATGTGTGCAGCAAATTCATCAACGCATCAGATGTACATTGTATGTAATATAATACTGAATTCATTTTATTCGTATTCAATGGAGTCATATGTATGTTACTGCACATATTTCTCACAAACAGAAGTGCACCGTTTTGAAGTAGCGGTCTTAAAAATAGAGAGAGAAATACTGTATGAAGCCAAAGCTGACTGACTTGACAATAAGTGCTCATTTTATGTATTCTAGAATTTGATAAGTCAGCATAGTGGCATTAGATCTACGACAGTTGAAACCATTAGACAAAAGAAATGATACGAGTACGTGACAAGAATATCAGGTTTGTCAAAGAAGTTTTTCTTGAAATTATCTGAATATTTTAAGAAACAAATGTGTTAAAATAACCTTTTTCAGTTTTCCCAAAATAACTTAAAAGCTACTACTAATTTTTTGTACATAATGATTCTCTAAAGAAAATACGATTTCCTACATTTATGGTTTAATCTTTATTTCTCCAAACAATATTTTTCATATACCATTTACTCAATTATTCATATTTTAACATCAATTACTAATTATGTTACAAAAAATATAAACATTTCATAATGTTATAACTGTTCCATCATAAAAGAATATTGGCCGGATAAAACAGTAAAGACACGAAATAAAGTTAAACGTTTACACAATGATCTACGTGCCGAATAAATTTACAATTTGTTCCTATTCAACTCCCCTTTAAAACTGTTGGAGCAAAAACGGTACTTACTTTCTCGCAATATTTATAACGACACCGCATATTACACAACAACAAGAACCTATTTCAGTGAACTATTCCTACATACACCATTCGGAAAATGGTTCTGTCTAACTTAAATCAACTAAATTTACTTTAAAAAACGCAAAGCTCAATAATCACAATTATAATTTATAATTATAATACTTCTGAACTTTAACTCTAAACCATGTCGATCTGTAAGCATTATCCATCAAGTATTCGCCTCAATATCTTTTATCAAATAACCAGATTACAATGAAAACTAACATTGACACGTACCAATTATCATTAGATGTTCACAGCTCCACCGCCTTCATGAGAGTGAGACTATTTTACTTTTCAGCCTAACCAAGACTTCTAAAGCCTACTTCGCATTTATAGCATCTCATGACAACTGGGACGTAACGAAACGTTATTGTATAGCGCTTTGACATAGAATAGGGAATCCTATATTTACTGACACGTTGTCTTAACATCTATACTTAGCCTCCGGAACGTCCCAAATACATACGATCCCCTCATAATAGCAGGCTTGATACAATAATTTTCATGCCAAATTCCATGTGATCTTTGGTATATCACAATAAATTCAAATAATATATTTACCTTCATATAAAAGTTTTCGAAATTCCTTGAGTACTAAAACAAATCTTTGTATAAACTTGTGGTGCTTACATTCTGCAAATATTGAACTTCACATTGCAGTTATTATATGAATTTGAAGATGTCTACGCACAGTAAAAGTTTTTAAAGGATATTTAATATCACTACCCATCATTAAAGATGTTTTCTAATTTTATTCATTTAATTATTACTGTTCATTTATTATGTTCCTGAGACGGAACACGTCAGATTCCTTCGAACAGTGAAATTTAGAGTCGCTTGTCATGCAGGGCATTCTTCCTGTTCCACCTTCGATTTTAATAAATATCTCTTGAAGAGAGAATACCGCATTCGCTTTTTCCATTTCACAGCGTTCCTAAAGTTGGCGAAGTCGTGCTTCCCTTCTGAGGGAATCTCAGCTGAGACAATGAGTAACAAGTCAAAGTTTTATATTAGTCGAGAGAAAAGCAATGGTTCTAATTACCTTATATAAAATTTTAACCACTGATAGTAATAAAAAAGGTTCAATAAAATCTATCTTATTTCATACAAAATGGCTCAATTAGATTTGATTTACTTTTCTAGTATCGCGATAATCATAAATCAGCGTGCCATTTCTATTAAGGGTCAATTTTCCCCGAAAGTATTGGTGATCACATTAGACAGGTTTCAATGTATTTCATAGTATATAAAATCTCCGGACTTCCCTATTATGACGTAATAGGGAACTCAAACTCTAAGCTTTGAAAGATGGAAATTAAGCCAGTCATACTTTTGCTGGCAAGACAGAACACTTTCCTTGTTAGCTATTCTCTAAATAGTAATTCCTTTGGGAGACATTCTCTATTCTCCAAATAATTTGCTCGTTAGTTACTTTGTTTTCTGCCCTTGTAATCCAAATCCTTGGTTCGTCCTGAGGAGAGGTACGTACCTCTTGGTCGTTATAGCCGAATGAGAAAACTGTGTTGGGTCTGGAGGTGTCGCCGGTGCGCAGGAGGTTTCATGTTGGAAGGCCAAGTGCGGGCCATCGGTCGCCCCCTTGCGGCGAACCACGGGTCGATTCGTATATATCACCAGCCTCACGTCCTCCAAAGAGCAATCGTGCAGTATCTCTTCGTCTTTCGTCTTGAGGTTGCCAGGAGACGTGTGTCTGCTCTTGAAGTCGGCGTAAAAATCAAAATATTTTTTAAACTGAAGTCGCCCTTTGGAGATGTGAAAGCCTGGGAAGAAGAGAAAATATTACAATAATAATAATAATAATAATGATAATAATAATACTAATAATAATAATAATAATAATGGTTGAGACATTGCGTTTCAACCATGTTGTCACCGGAGGAGTCGCATTAATGGTGCCTGAATGCTTGAGATGGATGAAAGCGCTTAGTGGCTTTTTACCTGTGAGTTCTTACCTGTGTCGTCACCGGAGGAGCTTCAACCAGTCGTGTTGGCGTGCTTTAGCTGCATGAAGATGTCTGTGGCTGCGGCTTCATCACGCGCAGCACGAGATCATCCAGGGGACGCGCAGCAGCCACGTTCGAAAACAGCTGAAACGAGAGGCCCTTTCTGCGCGAGCGCAGCGCCAACAGGCCGCCAAGGAAGATCTCGTATTCTGTTTCCGAACGTCGTTGCTGCGCCTTTCAGTCGCTCCAAGACTGGTGACTCCTGACACTGCAAAAATTAACACTACAACACTTAAACCCTCATTCAGATATCACATACGTTTCCTATTCTTGTCCTCACATTTTAATAAAACATCCAGTTGCGTAAAAAGTTGTCACCCTACTAGAAATTTTACTTTTTAAATAAAAGTTTATATATTTCTATATTGATCAAGGAAATACAAGTGCTAAATACAACAGAAAATACAGATCTATTAGTGTGTCTGAGGTCGCAAATCTCTCGCGCATGTTTCTTTACACTTGTGATGACAAGCAGTTAAAAAGAAAATGAGGAAATATGTGGTACTGTAACACCATTATTTCGGTATGTGTGATATACAAAATATATAATATTTTGTAAATAATATTGGCTGTAATGGCTAGGACAAAAGGGTATGCAAATGGCGATTTACAGCCTTAGCAACGCCGGCGCAGTGGGTTGGCAAGGTCAACAAACTGATTCAGGCCTTGAAGAGGTGGGGGCGCTGGCTAGATAGATAAATAATGTGTGATTGGTCTGAAAAGGAGTGACTATCGAGGGCGTGGCTACTTGGTTTGATAAGAGATGAATGGATTGGCTAAGGGAGAATAGACTGTCAAATTTTGTAGTTTTGTTTAAAAAAAGCGGAACGAAGGACGGATACCGAAGCGTTGAGGGCGAAAAGAACAGGGAGAACTGGACATTCTGATAGTGGTCGTCGAGTAGTAAAGATCGCTCGCAAGATCAACGTTAGTGAAGTAGGACTTGTAAACTTCGAGTGAGACTCAATAGTTTTCCGGAATCTGGAAGATGATGTGCAACGGGAAAGTTCGATTAGGACTTTGAAAGTTTTATATATATTGCGGTTTTGGACTTTAATATTTTACCACTAGTTGGGGGAGACTAAGAACTCTGAATACCAATTAAGAACCGGTAGATTATTCTATTCAGTGAGGGCTTGGATGCGTCGGCAACGTCGCAAGATTAGAAGAGAGAAGCGGAACTTGGGATCGCCTACAATTCAAGTGAGAAGAGACTGCGGGGCGTCGGCGACCAAGACGGTAATAATTACTGCAGTACAAAAGATATATTTTAAAACGAGGTCATGACCTATTAGGACAAAAACAATTGTTAATAGTGTAAATAAATTGTTGAATTTTTTTCTTTTGGAATGAAAAGATTTTCATTTAGTCAATCAAAATTGTTAACTAGTTAGAAATAGATAATTATTCCCTTTCAGATTCCTCGCCATACTGTACAGTTGGCAGATCAAGTAATCGGCTATCTAGGCGATAGCGATTATCCATAACGGGACCATTGACCCAGCTAACCGGACATTTATACATTTGTTGAAGCATTGATTTTTTTTAAATTAACGTAACCTGTTCCTGGCGCCCAAAATTTTAATATAAATTCGGAACGGGTCACGATTATAACCATCTTAGATGAATGATGCCAACGATCTCGTAAGAGTCTATGACAGAGACGTTGTTGGTACATTTCAATATGAAATTCCTAAGAGGTTCATTGCAAGGATCTTCAGCCAATTCAGAACAGGCCAAATTGTAAATTCTCTCGTGTCTCTGAAAATATTAAAAGAAAAATAAATGTTCCCTCACTTACCTAGAATGTGGTGTACTCGCCATTTTATCTGGAAAAACAAAAAAAATGTTTATTTCATGCGTTATAATTATTTTCATCGTTAGGCTTATTAGAGAAAATACCGTCACGTTTGAAATGTGTAAACTGAGAGATAGACAAAGTTTAAGACCAGCCTAATCTGTTGATCGTGTCTGTCTTTCAATTTCTTTCATATTATAGCGTTTTAAGAAATATCCATGTAGATAAACTATACCTTTGCATCGATTAGAACTCAACCACCATATTTCACTACAACTCGTTTGTTTATTAAATTCCTTTCTAACAACTCTTGAATCCCTAATATCCGATGGTTGGGAAGGGAACCGAGGAAATATTGAGTTATTTCACAATGGTGTTATTGGAATTTAAAAATTGTGTAACAAATTATATTTACGACATTTTGCAGAGTTGAATTATTTTGCCATTTTCTGGCCCAATAAGAGATTTTATCCAGGTGATTTTGAACACGATTAGTTTCGTTGTTTATGTACATCTGCCAAGACAGCAGAGACAGGAATCGCGTCTGGTAACTAGACGGATCTATTAGTGAAGAAGCTTTTAAATGAGGAGAATAAGATACTGTGGATGCCGAATTTTCGAAGTTTGAAGAATAACTCAGGATGCCAAACTGAATCGAAAGCTTCCTCGACACTGAAAAAATGTCAATCTGGTGTCCATCAGCCAAATTACACGTCTAAAGACGTACGATGTTTCAAATCGTTTTCCTTCACTCAATCCTGCCTTGAGGTCGACGCGGTCAGGGGCATAATTGGTGGGTTGCCGGGTTGAACTGACAACCAGGAGCTTAGCATCGCCTACTCACTGCCTCCACCTTGAGACTAACTCAGGATCAGGGTGATCGTCTACAATTCTGCATCAGAGATCATCCCCACCTTGGTGGTCACAGCCCCCTCCCCCTGCAGGGCACTCACATCAAACAATCTGCCAGACATTTTATCATAAAACCCCTTCAATTTTACATGCTCTGCTTTTCCAACTAGAGAAACAAACCTCAAAATGATTCGCATCTCTGGAAAACAAAGACGTTTTAGCCTCCTTGACGTTCACTAGTCTCGATTCTCTAAATTACTCTCGGCCGGTGACAATTATCTGAAATAAACTCTTACTCTAAAACCACCAGGACTTTGTTTTACCCTCCTGGATACTCATTAGTCTCAATTCTCTAAAATACTCTCGGCCGGTGACAATTATCTGAAATAAACTCTTACTCTAAAACCACCAGAACTTTGTTTTACCCTCCTGGATACTCATTAGTCTCAATTCTCTAATTACTCTCGGCCGGTGACAATTATCTGAAATAAAACTCTTACTCTAAAACCACCAGGACTTTGTTTTACCCTCCTGGATACTCATTAGTCTCAATTCTCTAAATTACTCTCGGCCGGTGACTATTATCTGAAATAAACTCTTACTCTAAAACCACCAGGACTTTGTTTTACCCTCCTGGATACTCATTAGTCTCAATTCTCTAAATACTCTCGGACGGTGACAATTATCTGAATAAACTCTTACTCTAAAACCACCAGGACTTTGTTTTACCCTCCTGGATACTCATTAGTCTGCAATTCTCTAAATTACTCTCGGCCGGTGACAATTATCTGAAATAAACTCTACTCTAAACCACCAGGACTTTGTTTTACCCTCCTGGATACTCATTAGTCCAATTCTCTAAATTACTCTCGGCCGGTGACAATTATCTGAAATAAATCTTACTCTAAAACCACCAGGACTTTTGTTTACCCTCCTGGATACTCATTAGTCTCAATTCTCCAAATTACTCTCGGCCGGTGACAATTATCTGAAATAAACTCTTACTCTAAAACCACCAGACTTTGTTTTTACCCTCCTGGATACTCATTAGTCTCAATCTCTCTAAATTACTCTCTGCGGCCGGTGACAATTATCTGAAATAACTCTTACTCTAAAACCACCAGGACTTTGTTTTACCCTCCTGGATACTCATTAGTCCTCAATCTCTAAATTACTCTCGGCCGGTGACAATTATCTGAAATAAACTCTTACTCTAAAACCACCAGGACTTTGTTTTACCCTCCTTGATACTCATTAGTCTCAATTCTCTAAATTACTCTCGGCCGGTGACAATTATCTGAAATAAACTCTTACTCTAAAACCACCAGGACTTTGTTTACCCTCCTGGATACTCATTAGTCTCAATTCTCCAAATTACTCTCGGCCGGTGACAATTATCTGAAATAAACTCTTACTCTAAAACCACCAGGACTTTTGTTTTACCCTCCTGGATACTCATTAGTCTCAATTCTCCAAATTACTCTCGGCCGGTGACAATTATCTGAAATAAACTCTTACTCTAAAACCACAGGGACTTTGTTTTACCCTCCTGGATACTCATTAGTCTCAATTCTCTAAATTACTCTCGGCCGGGTGACAATTATCTGAAATAACTCTTACTCTAAAACCACCAGTGACTTTGTTTTTACCATCCTGGATATCCATTAGTCTCAATTCTCTAAATACTCTCGGCGGTGACACTTATCTGAAATAAACTCTTACTCTAAAACCACCAGGACTTTGTTTTACCCTCCTGGATACGATTAGTCTCAATTCTCCAAATTACTCTCGGCCGGTGAACAATTACTTGAAATAAACTCTTACTCTCTAAACCACCAGGACTTTGTTTTACCCTCCTGGATACTCATTAGTCTCAATTCTCCAAATTACTCTCGGCCGGTGACAATTATCTGAAATAAACTCTTACTCTAAACCACCATGGACTTTGTTTACCTCCTGGATACTCTTAGTCTCAATTCTCTAACATTACTCTCTGCCGGTTGACAATTATCTGAAATAAACTCTTACTCTAAAACCACCAGACTTTGTTTTACCCTCCTGGATACTCATTAGTCTCAATTCTCTAAATTACTCTCGGCCGGTGACAATTATCTGAATAAACTCTTACTCTAAACCACCAGGACTTTGTTTTACCCTCCTGGATACTCATTAGTCTCAATTCTCCTAAATTACTCTCGGCCGGTGACAATTATCTGAAATAAACTCTTACTCTAAAACCACCAGGACTTTGTTTACCCTCCTGGATACTCATTAGTCTCAATTCTCTAAATTACTCTCGGCCGGTGACAATTATCTGAAATAAACTCTTACTCTAAAACCACCAGGACTTTGTTTTACCCTCCTGGATACTCATTAGTCTCAATTCTCCTAAATTACTCTCGGCGGTGACAATTATCTGAAATAAACTCTTACTCTAAAACCACCAGGACTTTGTTTACCCTCCTGGATACTCATAGTCTCAATTCTCCTAAATTACTCTCGGCCGGTGACAATTATCTGAAATAAACTCTTACTCTAAAACCACCAGGACTTGTTTTACCCTCCTGGATACTCATTAGTCTCAATTCTCTAAATTACTCTCGGCCGGTGACAATTATCTGAAATAAACTCTTACTCTAAAACCACCAGACTTTGTTTTACCCTCCTGGATACTCATTAGTCTCCATTCTCTAAATTACTCTCGGCCGGTGACAATTATCTGAAATAAACTCTTACTCTAAACCACACAGGACGTTTGTTTTACCCTCCTGGATACTCATTAGTCTCAATTCCTAAATTACTCTCGGCCGGTGACAATTATCTGAAATAAACTCTTACTCTAAAACCACCAGAACTTTGGTTTACCCTCCGGGATACTCATTAGTCTCAATTCTCTAAATTACTCTCGACCGGTGACAATTATCTGAAATAAACTCTTACTCTAAAACCACCAGGACTTTGTTTTACCCTCCTGGATACTCAGTAGTCTCAATTCTCTAAATTACTCTCGGCCGGTGACAATTATCTGAAATAAATCTTACTCTAAAACCACCAGGACTTTGTTTTACCTCCTGGATACTCATTAGTCTCAATCTCTAAATTACTCTCGGCCGGTGACAATTATCTGAAATAAACTCTTACTCTAAAACCACCAGGAACTTGTTTTACACTCCTGGATACTCATTAGTCCTCAATTCTCTAAATTACTCTCGGCCGGTGACAATTATCTGAAATAAACTCTTACTCTAAAACCACCAGACTTGTTTTACCCTCCTGGATACTCATTAGTCCTCAATTCTCTAAATTACCTCTCGGCCGGTGACAATTTATCTGAAAATAAACTCTTACTCTAAAACACCAGACTTTGTTTTACCCTCCTGGATACTCATTAGTCTCAATTTCTCCAAAATTACTTCGGCCGGTGACAATTATCTGAAATAAACTCTTACTCTAAAACCACCAGGACTTTGTTTTACCCTCCTGGATACTCATTAGTCTCAATTCTCAAATACTCTCGGCCGGTGACAATTATCTGAAATAAAACTCTTATCTAAAACCACCAGGACTTTGTTTTACCCCTCCTGGATACTCATTAGTCTCAATTCTCTAAATTACTCTCGGCCGGTGACACTTATCTGAAATAAACTCTTTACTCTAAAACCACCAGGACTTTGTTTACCCTCCTGGATACTCATTAGTTCTCAATTCTCTAAATTACTCTCGGCGGTGACAATTATCTGAAATAAACTCTTACTCTAAAACCACCAGGACTTTGTTTACCCCTCCTGGATACTCATTAGTCTCAATTCTCAAGATATATCTCTCGGCCCCTGGTGACAATTATCTGAAATAAACTCTTACTCTAAAAACCACCAGGACTTTTGTTTTACCTCCTGGATACTCCATTAGTCCTCAATTCCTAAATTACTCCTCGGCCGGGGACAATTATCTGAAATAAACTCTTACTCTAACACCAGCCAGGACTTTGTTTTACCCTCCTGGATACTCATTAGTCTCGAATTCTCCTAATTACTCTCGGCCGGTGACAATTATCTGAAATAAACTCTTACTCTAAAACCACCAGGACTTTGTTTTACCCTCCTGGATACTCATTAGTCTCAATTCTCTAAATTACTCTCGGCCGGTGACAATTATCTGAAATAAACTCTTACTCTAAAACCACCAGGACTTTGTTTTACCCTCCTGGATACTCATTAGTCTCAATTCTCTAAATTACTCTCGGCCGGTGACAATTATCTGAAATAAACTCTTACTCTAAAACCACCAGGACTTTGTTTTACCCTCCTGGATACTCATTAGTCTCAATTCTCTAAATTACTCTCGGCCGGTGACAATTATCTGAAATAAACTCTTACTCTAAAACCACCAGGACTTTGTTTTACCCTCCTGGATACTCATTAGTCTCAATTCTCTAAATTACTCTCGGCCGGTGACAATTATCTGAAATAAACTCTTACTCTAAAACCACCAGGACTTTGTTTTACCCTCCTGGATACTCATTAGTCTCAATTCTCTAAATTACTCTCGGCCGGTGACAATTATCTGAAATAAACTCTTACTCTAAAACCACCAGGACTTTGTTTTACCCTCCTGGATACTCATTAGTCTCAATTCTCTAAATTACTCTCGGCCGGTGACAATTATCTGAAATAAACTCTTACTCTAAAACCACCAGGACTTTGTTTTACCCTCCTGGATACTCATTAGTCTCAATTCTCTAAATTACTCTCGGCCGGTGACAATTATCTGAAATAAACTCTTACTCTAAAACCACCAGGACTTTGTTTTACCCTCCTGGATACTCATTAGTCTCAATTCTCTAAATTACTCTCGGCCGGTGACAATTATCTGAAATAAACTCTTACTCTAAAACCACCAGGACTTTGTTTTACCCTCCTGGATACTCATTAGTCTCAATTCTCTAAATTACTCTCGGCCGGTGACAATTATCTGAAATAAACTCTTACTCTAAAACCACCAGGACTTTGTTTTACCCTCCTGGATACTCATTAGTCTCAATTCTCTAAATTACTCTCGGCCGGTGACAATTATCTGAAATAAACTCTTACTCTAAAACCACCAGGACTTTGTTTTACCCTCCTGGATACTCATTAGTCTCAATTCTCTAAATTACTCTCGGCCGGTGACAATTATCTGAAATAAACTCTTACTCTAAAACCACCAGGACTTTGTTTTACCCTCCTGGATACTCATTAGTCTCAATTCTCTAAATTACTCTCGGCCGGTGACAATTATCTGAAATAAACTCTTACTCTAAAACCACCAGGACTTTGTTTTACCCTCCTGGATACTCATTAGTCTCAATTCTCTAAATTACTCTCGGCCGGTGACAATTATCTGAAATAAACTCTTACTCTAAAACCACCAGGACTTTGTTTTACCCTCCTGGATACTCATTAGTCTCAATTCTCTAAATTACTCTCGGCCGGTGACAATTATCTGAAATAAACTCTTACTCTAAAACCACCAGGACTTTGTTTTACCCTCCTGGATACTCATTAGTCTCAATTCTCTAAATTACTCTCGGCCGGTGACAATTATCTGAAATAAACTCTTACTCTAAAACCACCAGGACTTTGTTTTACCCTCCTGGATACTCATTAGTCTCAATTCTCTAAATTACTCTCGGCCGGTGACAATTATCTGAAATAAACTCTTACTCTAAAACCACCAGGACTTTGTTTTACCCTCCTGGATACTCATTAGTCTCAATTCTCTAAATTACTCTCGGCCGGTGACAATTATCTGAAATAAACTCTTACTCTAAAACCACCAGGACTTTGTTTTACCCTCCTGGATACTCATTAGTCTCAATTCTCTAAATTACTCTCGGCCGGTGACAATTATCTGAAATAAACTCTTACTCTAAAACCACCAGGGACTTTGTTTTACCCTCCTGGATACACTCATTAGTCTGCACTTCTCCTAAATTACTCTCGGCCGGGTGACAATTATCTGAATAAACTCTTACTCTAAAAACCACCAGGACTTTGTTTTACCCTCCTGGATACTCATTAGTCTCAATTCTCTAAATTACTCTCGGCCGGTGACAATTATCTGAAATAAACTCTTACTCTAAAACCACCAGGACTTTGTTTTACCCTCCTGGATACTCATTAGTCTCAATTCTCTAAATTACTCTCGGCCGGTGACAATTATCTGAAATAAACTCTTACTCTAAAACCACCAGGACTTTGTTTTACCCTCCTGGATACTCATTATCTCAATTCTCCTAAATTACTCTCGGCCGGTGACAATTATCTGAAATAAACTCTTACTCTAAAACCACCAGGACTTTGTTTTACCCTCCTGGATACTCATTAGTCTCATTCTCCAAATTACTCTCGGCCGGTGACAATTATCTGAAATAAACTCTTACTCTAAAACCACCAGGACTTTGTTTTACCCTCCTGGATACTCATTAGTCTCAATTCTCTAAATTACTCTCGGCCGGTGACAATTATCTGAAATAACTCTTACTCTAAAACCACCAGGACTTTGTTTTACCCTCCCTGGATACTCATTAGTCTCAATTCTCTAAATTACTCTCGGCCGGTGACAATTATCTGAAATAAACTCTTACTCTAAAACCACCAGGACTTTGTTTTACCCTCCTGGATACTCATTAGTCTCAATTCTCTCAAATTACTCTCGGCCGGTGACAATTATCTGAAATAAACTCTTACTCTAAAACCACCAGGACTTTGTTTTACCCTCCTGGATACTCATTAGTCCTCAATTCTCCTAAATTACTCTCGGCCGGTGACAATTATCTGAAATAAACTCTTACTCTAAAACCACCAGGACTTTGTTTTACCCTCCTGGATACTCATTAGTCTCAATTCTCTAAATTACTCTCGGCCGGTGACAATTATCTGAAATAAACTCTTACTCTAAAACCACCAGGACTTTGTTTTACCCTCCTGGATACTCATTAGTCTCAATTCTCCAAATTACTCTCGGCCGGTGACAATTATCTGAAATAAACTCTTACTCTAAAACCACCAGGACTTTGTTTTACCCTCCTGGATACTCATTAGTCTCAATTTCTCTAAATTACTCTCGGCCGGTGACAATTATCTGAAATAAACTCTTACTCTAAAACCACCAGGACTTTGTTTTACCCTCCTGGATACTCATTAGTCTCAATTCTCTAAATTACTCTCGGCCGGTGACCAATTATCTGAAATAAACTCTTACTCTAAAACCACCAGGACTTTGTTTTACCCTCCTGGATACTCATTAGTCTCAATTCTCTAAATTACTCTCGGGCCGGTGACAATTATCTGAAATAAACTCTTACTCTAAACCACCAGGACTTTGTTTTACCCTCCTGGATACTCATTAGTCTCAATTCTCTAATTACTCTCGGCCGGTGACAATTATCTGAAATAAACTCTTACTCTAAAAACCACCAGGACTTTGTTTTACCCTCCTGGATACTCATTAGTCTCAATTCTCTAAATTACTCTCGGCCGGTGACAATTATCTGAAATAAACTCTTACTCTAAAACCACCAGGACTTGTTTTACCCTCCTGGATACTCATTAGTTCTCAATTCTCTAAATTACTCTCGGCGGTGACAATTATCTGAAATAACTCTTACTCTAAAACCACCAGGACTTTGTTTTACCCTCCTGGATACTCATTAGTCTCAATTCTCTAAATTACTCTCGGCCGGTGACAATTATCTGAAATAAACTCTTACTCTAAAACCACCAGGACTTTGTTTTACCCTCCTGGATACTCATTAGTCTCAATTCTCCAAATTACTCTCGGCCGGTGACAATTATCTGAAATAACTCTTACTCTAAAACCCCAGGACTTTGTTTTACCCTCCTGGATACTCATTAGTCTCAATTCTCTAAATTACTCTCGGCCGGGGTGACCATTATCTGAAATAAACTCTTACTCTAAAACCACCAGGACTTTGTTTTACCCTCCTGGATACTCATTAGTCTCAATTCTCTAAATTACTCTCGGGCCGGTGACAATTATCTGAAATAACTCTTACTCTAAAACCACCAGGACTTTGTTTTACCCTCCTGGATACTCATTAGTCTCAATTCTCTAAATTACTCTCGGCCGGTTGACAATTATCTGAAATAAACTCTTACTCTAAAACCACCAGGACTTTGTTTTACCCTCCTGGATACTCATTAGTCTCATTCTCCTAAATTACTCTCGGCCGGTGACAATTATCTGAAATAAACTCTTACTCTAAAAACCACCAGGACTTTGTTTTACCCTCCTGGATACTCATTAGTCTCAATTCTCTAAATTACTCTCGGCCGGTGACAATTATCTGAAATAAACTCTTACTCTAAAACCACCAGGACTTTGTTTTACCCTCCTGGATACTCATTAGTCTCAATTCTCCTAAATTACTCTCGGCCGGTGACAATTATCTGAAATAAACTCTTTACTCTAAAACCACCAGGACTTTGTTTTACCCTCCTGGATACTCATTAGTCTCAATTCTCTAATTACTCTCGGCCGGTGACAATTATCTGAAATAAACTCTTACTCTAAAACCACCAGGACTTTGTTTTAACCCTCCTGGATACTCATTAGTCTCATTCTCTAAATTACTCTCGGCCGGTGACAATTATCTGAAATAAACTCTTACTCTAAAACCACCAGGACTTTGTTTTACCCTCCTGGATACTCATTAGTCTCAATTCCTAAATTACTCTCGGCCGGTGACAATTATCTGAAATAAACTCTTACTCTAAAACCACCAGGACTTTGTTTTACCCTCCTGGATACTCATTAGTCTCAATTCTCTAAATACTCTCGCCGTGACAATTATCTGAAATAAACTCTTACTCTAAAAACCACCAGGACTTTGTTTTACCCTCCTGGATTACTCATTAGTCTCATTCTCTAAATTACTCTCGGCCGGTGACAATTATCTGAAATAAACTCTTACTCTAAAACCACCAGACTTTGTTTTACCCTCCTGGATACTCATTAGTCTCATTCTCTAAATTAATCTCGGCCGGTGACAATTATCTGAAATAAACTCTTACTCTAAAACCACCAGACTTTGTTTTACCCTCCTGGATACTCATTAGTCTCAATTCTCTAAATTACTCTCGGCCGGTGACAATTATCTGAAATAAACTCTTACTCTAAAACCACCAGGACTTTGTTTTACCCTCCTGGATACTCATTAGTCTCAATTCTCTAAATTACTCTCGGCCGGTGACAATTATCTGAAATAAACTCTTACTCTAAAACCACCAGGACTTTGTTTTACCCTCCTGGATACTCATTAGTCTCAATTCTCTAAATTACTCTCGGCCGGTGACAATTATCTGAAATAAACTCTTACTCTAAAACCACCAGGACTTTGTTTTACCCTCCTGGATACTCATTAGTCTCAATTCTCTAAATTACTCTCGGCCGGTGACAATTATCTGAAATAAACTCTTACTCTAAAACCACCAGGACTTTGTTTTACCCTCCTGGATACTCATTAGTCTCAATTCTCTAAATTACTCTCGGCCGGTGACAATTATCTGAAATAAACTCTTACTCTAAAACCACCAGAACTTTGTTTTACCCTCATTAGTCTCAATTCTCTAAAATACTCTCAGCCGATGGTCGATGGTTTCTCCAAATTACTCTCAGCAGTTTGCCTAGTAACCGATCATCACCATGACGTATGGAACTGGAATAGCAGGTTTTTTTACTGCGTTTTCACTGGAAACACAAGTATGCAGGCAGGTGCCCTTTTCGAAACTCCAGAATGTGACAACAGACGTTCCCCTGAGACCTCGTGCGACCTCTCCTAGATAAAATATGAACATACACTGTGATACATAATCACAAGCGTAAATAAGTGAAAAATAACTAGTGGTGCAACAGAATGCCGAAGACTTTCCCGTATTAGTTTTCTATTTCCTTTGGTCTCGGCTAACTATTCGGAATTGACACACTCTTGCCAGCTGATATCTATCGCTGCCCAAAGAACATTTTTCGACATTTTCTTAATTTTTGGTTTCCTAATGGTAGAACGGAAAGATTAGTTTTAGAATATAAAACACTACAACCTCGTTCTAAACGTCAAATTAATTTAAAATATTTGGAGCCGTTTTGAAGAAAATGAGGTTTAAGAGCTACTAAAAATGCAAAATTTGAAGCTCATTTTCACAGGAAATTTTTCAGTTTTCGAAAAACTTAATTTGAAGCCACTTGAAGCCTACACTCACAAATACAGTGATGTTTACAAACTGATTGTAATGTGCATATTAAAGGTGTGAGAGATTTAACAAAAAATTACATTTGTGTAATTTGTAAAAGAACAAAAAAATTAACTTTATGGCATATTAAAAAGTGTAAGTAGCACTATCCGTTCGAAAAGTTTGATTAACAAAAATTGGAAGCATTTTTGAGAAAATGGCATTTGAGGGTTTCTGAAAATGCGAAATTTTGAGCTAGTTTTCACAGAAAACGGTTAAGTTTCCAACAAACTTTACTGGATATTATTTCAAGCATATGCACTCATAAATACAATAATATGAACAAATCGCCGCTAATGTAAATATTAACGACGTGAGAGATAAGTCCAAAAATTACATTTTTGTAATTAAAAAAACAAAAGAAAAGTGAGGTATGGCCCATATGTCATCTCATAGAGTACAATTAGTACGACCTCTATCAAAAGTTTAAAGAATAAAATTTGGAGCCGTTTTTGAGAAAATCTCGTTTTTGTAATTTTATTTAAATTTTACATATCGCACACAATATTGCGCGAAAACTACTAAAATTTTCAAAAAAAAGTTCATAACCTTACTGATAGAACTAACTATGAAGAACAATTTTATTTGAAGAAAAAAACCTTCTATTTTTAAGCTTATTGTTGAAGGACGAGGCCGGAAAAATCCAAACTTTTGCAATTTTTGAAAATTCAATTTTCAAAAATGTAGCAACTGTATTTATCCGCTTTTTCGTTATCACGGCCCGGAAATAAATTTTTTCTGCCGAAAATTCGCCGTTTCCCAGCGCAGCATTACATAACTTTCCCTATGTATATTCCTATAGTATATTCCTCCGTATATACGTACGTATAAGGGGAAGTAAAAATATCTGCAAAACAATTACAGACGAAGTGATGAAGCGCTACTACAAACAGAAATAACAGTTAACACTCCAAAGAGAAGAAATAAAACAATACTTGAAAGTTTTTAAAGTTGAAAGAGATTGCAATCAAGTTTTTTTGTTGTTGTTGTTCATCACCCTCCTCGTTGTTCTAATATCGAAATATGGAAGAGTTGCTGCTTCTATTTCTCTCTTAAATTTCGAAGTTATTTTCGTATTCGGAGCACGTTCGAATGCCCTTTTCACCGGAGCTTGTTGAAGTTTTAGAAAGCCATTTACAGTTTTGGCATTGAGACACGACGCAGTTTCGCCTCCGTTACTTCATAATTACGTTCGAGGAGGTTTTCTTCGCTGATGATTTACCGACGCTTCTTCTCATCAGTGAGGTCATTATAAGGAGGGTTGCACAGATACTGAATGGCTTTTCGGTTCATGTGGGCAAAACCCTTACCTCCAATTTGACGTAACTGCAATGAACTATTTTACAATTCTGTTGTTGAATGTATTAATGTGAAATGACATTCCAAATTTGACATTTTTGCAGAACGTGATACCATGAGCTCCGGTGTCTGCCGAGTTCGTTTCCGAGATTATGCTCATGAAGGAGATGCTCGCTTAAAAATAATATGTAGTATATTAAAACTAGGTAGCATTCCAATCTGATATTCCCTGAAAGCTAACAGCATTTCAACTAGGTTTTAAATAATTTCTAAAAGATTAATGTATAAATGTATAACAAAAGGTCATAGAGGTAGTAAGTAGAACTAGAGTGTTCATGAGTGCTAGTGTTCCCGCTGTAGATTGACAAGGTGCGCCCACGCCACTTTTTTTCTAGAGTATTGCAATGAATAATGTATTACGTAATGGAACTCTGGTCTTATAATGGTGATTTCCTATCCTGCAATAAACAATTGCAGCAACAGGCATAAGGAAGGAAGCAGCATTTCCTTCTACCGGTAAGCGTTTGAACATGTGTCATATATCACAACGTAATAGATTTCTTCAGTATTTCACTTTATTTCTGATTCAGTGGCGAAGAAGGGGCTTTACTGGCGTTTCTGGCGAAGAAGGAAATTTGCGAGGAGTGGGGAAAGAAATGTCAAAAGATAGGTGGGGGGGGGGGTAAACCAACGCATCACCATGCAATACGTTCTGACAATTTGAAGACAGCTGTTTTCTAGCAGGTTTGAAACCTGATGTTTTACCTAGAAAGTTTGATGTACCAACATATTTTCTTAAAATATTTACAGTATTTTCGTTTACTGTTTGTAAATGAATGTATTATATTTGTACACCAGGCCCTGCCTCCAAATTCAGTTGTTTTATCTTACAATGTGTTACAGGTTATATATGTGATTCTTTTTCTACGTGTCATTTCTGTTGTCTTTATCATTAAGAAATATTGTATTGTAAATTCATGTTTTGTTTTTATAATGTGAAAACATATTTGACAAGTGTTCAAATGACTTTTACACAACTCAATAGTAATACTATACTGTTCTTGCACAAAAATTGCTATTCTTACTTTTCGAAACCATTGTCTCTGCTTATGTAACTTCATTTTTTTAAGAAAATAATGAATGGACAAAACTTCAGACATATTTTGATTTTTAACCCTTAATACATTAAATAAAAGGGGACTTCAGTATTCTTGGGAATAAAAAGGGATTCTGAGCAAGATCTTTCCAGCAAGAAATTGCCGATCGTTTTACATTAGAACCTTCTGTTGCAATGTTTGGTGACGTCCCGAGGACAATAGCGCGTGAACTTCGAGGTTATATCTCACTCTCAGACAAGGCTAGAAGAAGGCAGAAGTCCTTCTGCTGAAGAAGACATTTTGAAAATGTCCCAGGGGCTTCATGTAAAGTACTCCCAAAATTAAAATATCGATTTCAAATTCAAGGGGCCGCGACATCAGCCAGATCTGTCGGGGAATATTAATTTTGGAGCACATCGGCTAAGCGGTTTAGCCTCTACCGTCGTTCACGAACAGACGTTTTGCCGTCAATCGAAATTTCTGGTATGAAGGACCCAAAAAACATGGATTCTGGCTACACCAAGTGTTAGAAGATTTTTTTCTGAAGCAACAATTTATCCACTTTTTCGTTACCAGGGCCCTGTAATAAGAGTTTTTGTGCCGAAAATTCGGCGTTTCTTCGCACAGCATTACATAAATTTCTCTATATACCGTTGTAGCGGTAGCTGGAAAGTAAAAATAATGGTCACTAATAACGTCAGCTGTTTCTAAGACGACCTACATGACATAAAATTTAAACCAATTCTTTATTTTCAGTTTTAAAAGAAAAAAAATGATTGAAAATAAAATATTTTATCACATACGGCTATCAGTGACCTTTCGAAAATGTTCAGGGGTTCCAGGGTCCCCTTGACGGTTCCTCTGCGCATGTCTCTGACCAAAATTATCTTATTCAGTATATTTAAATTAAACTTCTCTTGAATTATTGTTCTCTCAATTACTACTTTCATTTGAATGACATATACTGCCTTTTGTTCAGAATCCAAAGCTATGGTAATATAGATGACATATGACTAGTGAATATTTTGTCATTTCTATTTTTTATATCTATATCCATGTATATTTTGTAGATTAGCCCTTTTGTAGAATAAATATGTTCTCCCCAAAATTAAACTTTCAATTTACGAAAAAAAGACGTATAATTTTGATTGTGTACGGCTTAGGCGATAGTGTTGGACACGGACGAACAGATTTTCGGGCATACATTTTTGAAAAAAAACTCTTTATAGAGGTTGTTAATACATATTAAGCTGAAATCAGAGAAAGCCTACATTATTTTCTTCGTAATACAAAGACATTGACAACAAATATACCATTCGTATAATAAAAAATACTAGCACTTGATGTTATTTTTATGAATCCAGCCCATGTGGGGAAGTAAAAAACCTGAATTAGGTACTAAACTACGCTTAAAAATAACAGCTATTGTAAGCATCCGCAATAAAGATTGCATTTACAGAAGAAGCCATGCATGTAAGTCGTCCAATACTGTCATTCGACAATTGCTATTACTCTCTTGGAAAGGCCCAAAAGAAATGACCCAGATAATACGCCCAGCCAGCCCGTTAACTCTACCGGGAATGCCAGGCAATGCGCACAGGTTGTCTCAAGATAACAGCGTTTGGCTGTTCATGGGAGGCTGCGGGAACGTACCTGTCGTGTCGTCTTCTGCGTGAGAGCTTCCGGTCTCGTTGCGGCGTCACGTGGGTTCGTCCAGTACCTCCAATCTCTTCTTGCAGACCGAATCGTCGCTTTGATACAATACACTGTCGTCTGCTTTGATGAGTAAGTAACATTACAGAAGCTTTGGCAGATAACAGAAAGTGACAAGGCTGCTAGTCTTACAAAAACGGAAGTGGCTAGACGATAAGATGTATTTCCGCCGACCACCACGTTGAAGTTACACGATTTTACATTTAAAAATATTAGTAATGGTGATATTTATTACAAGAACCGATATCCATCACCAATCTCCTAATCTAATCTATAATCGTTTTATTTTAGATATTCTTTTCAAAATATGATTATTAATGTAATCTTTACTCAACAGCAGGAGCCGCGGTAGCTCAGTGGTAGGACACTAGCTTCCTGACCTCAAGGACGCAGGCGTAGGCTGGGATTATTATCTGGTGCTTTCCCTTCAGGGCGGCTCTGGGGTCGACTCAGCCTCCTTTCCAAGTGAGTACCAGGATCTTTCCTGGGGGTAAAGGCGGCCGGAGCGTTGTACTCGCCACACAACCTCCCCCTCGTGCCGACGGCGACGAAAAGGTGGAGCCCTCCCTTCACCTCCCTTTAGGGCCACATCGGCCTACATCACGGGCAAAAACGCTATGATTCGCTGAATCCCTATACAGGTTTTGAGTAACTCCTCGAGTGTGCGAATGTGAGGTTGCGTCACTCACGGCTAGACCACTTCCCGTGCACACCAACCGAGACAAATGAAGTGTCATTCTACGCGTCTCGGTCTCCTGATGGGGAACTGATAATCTGTTTTCACATCCGGATATAAGATCCGAATTTTCAAAAACGTGTTTTTTGTGTTTTGGTGCTGCAATCTATGTGAGTATGCCGGGAATTAGATCATGGCCATCTAAATAGATGACGTTGATTAAACTCCATTACCTCGTGGTTATTTTTAGTCCACCATAATTTTTTTTTCGTGAGGATGGAAAAACTGATTTTTGACAAATGAGCAAAAACTAAACCAATATCGCCCGGTGGAATTTATTAAGTACTTTCTGAAGGATTTCAGTTGTAGTGAAGTGTGAAACGTATTTTTACTTCTCCGTATACATTTTTTTATTACGCCAGAGCGTCAAAGATTGAAACTGGTCACAAATGACCAACGCAGTCTTTTAACTTAGATTTTAACTTCTCCGTATTGTAACACCCGCCCCCGTACACACGACCACTCATCGGTGTCGGCGGTGTTAATCTCTCTCAGGGCGTGACCCGACTCACCTGTGGATTCCCGTCTGCTGCAGGTTGCCTCATGTGTCCGGCTGGAATCTATTTAGGACGCATGCGTGACTGGGCATATTCATGCACTACACAGTAAAACACTCTTTCATGATTCTGAGTTTAATTCACAGCAAAAAATAATCGGGTGAAGCCCCCTACAGTTCTTAATACTATCTTAACCTAACTTATAACTAGCTTAACTTAACAGTCCAACCCTTCCGGGTCATTGCACGGGCGCTCCGCCCCTCCGGGCGTCGGCATCGGCCCGGGTGTCGGGCGGCAGGGTAGCGGCGCTTCCCCCCGTTTCCTGGGCCGGTCGGGCAGCTGGTGGCCGCGGCGGCGGTGTCGCGGCACGCGAGCAGGCGTGCGCGGCTGGCGCAGGGCTGCGCGCGGGAGGGCGCGCGCGACAGCGCAGCGGCGGCGGCGCGGCGCGTGGGCTGGCGCGGCGGCGACGACGGCGTGGCAGCGGCCCGGCGCGCGGCACTGTTGACTGCGGCGGCGGCGGCCAGGGATCGCCACACCAAAGCGTCTTTTAGCGGCGGCCGGCCCTCAGGCCGCGTCCGAACGCTTCTTCGTTCATTCGAGTATCGGCACTCACACGGTGTTCCGCCTCTCCCTTCGGCGGCACCTGAGCGGGCGGTGAGGTGGCGACGATGCGTTGCCGGCGGCGATCTAGCGTCTCGCGGCGGTCGTTACCATCGGACCCAACACCTCGGTCGTCGCTTACATCGGAAGGTAACACTCGCGGTCGTCGTTCGTCTCTTCAGCCAGCTAAGTTTTCCCCGTGCTCCCTGTTATATAAAATATTCATCTCGCACACGCCGAAATTAGTTCGTGTGCGACCGTCCCATTACAGTATACATACGAAGTATATACGTAGTATGGGGAAATTTATTTAATGCTGCACGAAAAAGGCGGATTTCGGCAGAATTGTTAAGAAAGATTAGAGGAGATTCACAGGGAGTCGAGCATAAACATGGCGGCCTCTTACCCCATCACTCCGTGGTCCAGGACAGGCGGGGACGATGCCAGCGGCGGCAACGGCAGCATTCTGCGAACGAGTCATCATTGATGAGAGTTCCGGATGAGTTAGCGTACGACACTCCTCGGTCTTCAGGTGTCTCTGACCCGTATTTGCTCCTACCACTGCTTCTCCTCCTGCTCCTCCATTTCTGACACTCTCTGAAATTTGCTGTTCGTCCTTTAGAGGAAGCGAAAAATGTTTTTCTGCAATCACTTTCACTTCAAAAGTTTCGACACCGGAAATTTTCATATTCAAAACAGATATCCCGTCCAAAGTTGTAGTCCTACAGACTGTAACATGTTAATGATCCGATGGCAGCATCTGTTATTCTGCGAAGTGATGAGATGATAAATGTTCACACCACAAAATCTGAACAAGTTCAAGATATTGCGTTATCTCGGTATCTACGTCAGATGGATGACGTAGGTCGTCAGGATGTACTTCACAGTGAAGGAAAACTGCTCTGAATCTAGATTTCCTTCTATGAACATACGCAGCCATTCCTCTGGAGAGCAGTGCGTTTGCATTTATTCCTTTGACTGACGTCGGCGCCATGTTGTAAGAGGAGTTCCGTCGACTGCGCATCATTCGCCCTTTCTGCCATCATCAGCGGAGTGTCTCCCTCATCGTTTTCCGCATTAGCATCAGCATTGCGTTCGAGAAGGAGCTTCATAATCTGGTGACGGCGCCACATGGTAGCGTAATGGAGCGCAGTCCAGAGGTTCTCATTCCTTTGGCGGACGTCGGCACCGTATTCTAAGAGGAGCTTCGTGGATTGCACATCATTCCCCACTACCGCTGCCATTAGGGGAGTTTCTCCCCGTCTGTCTACTGCATTAGGATCTGCTTTGCTTTCGAGGAGAAGCTTCGTAATCTTGTGATGACCGCTTCTTGTAGCATAATGGAGCGCTGTCCAGTCATCCACATTCATTTGACCGACGTCGGCGCCGTGTTCTAAGAGGAGCTCCGTGGATCGCGTATCATCCACCCACACTGTCATCATTAGCGGAGTTACGCCCATTAAGTCTACTGTGTTAGGATCAGCTTCGTTTTCGAGGAGCAGCTTCGTAATGTTGTGATGACCGCTTTTAATAGCGTAATGGAGTGCTGTCCTATTGCGTTTATTCCTTTGGCTGACGTCGGCGCCATGCTTTAAGAGGAGCTTCGTGGATTGCGAATCATTGCTCACTACTGCCGCCATGAGTGGCGTTTCGCCCTGTTTGCCTACTGCGTTAGGATCAGCTTTGCTTTCGAGAAGGAGCTTCACTATCTGGTGTTTGCGCAGCATACAAGCGTAATGGAGAGCTGTGCAATGGTTCTCGTCGCTTTGACTGACATCGGCTCCGCATTGTAAGAGGTGCGCCGTGGATTGCGCATCATCCTCTCTTGCTGCTAGCATTAGCGGAGTTTCGCCCATTAAGTCTCCTGCATTAGGATCAGCTTTGCTTTCGAGGAGGAGCTTCGTAAGCTTGTGATGACCGCTTTTAATAGCGTAATGGAGCGCTGTCCTGTTCAGTTTATTCCTTTGGTTGACGTCGGCCCCATGTTCTAAGAGTAGCTGCGTGGATTCCGCATCACCCGCCCGTACTGCCATCATGAGCGGAGTTTCGCCTTTATTGTCCTCTGCATTAGAATCAGCTTTGTGTTTGAGGAGGAGCTTCACTGTCTGGTGTTTGTTCATCATAGTAGCGAAATGAAGGGCTGTACAGTGGTAATCGTCGCTTTGACTGACGTCGGCGCCGTGTGCTAAGAGGAGCTCCGTGGATTGCATGTCACCTGCACGTGCTGCCATCATTAGCGGAGTGTAGCCACCTTGGACTACGGCATTAGGATCAGCTTTCCTTTCGAGGAGGAGTTTCATAACCTGGTGATGACGCCACTGCGTAGCGTAATGGAGCGCTGTCAATTGGGCCTCGTCCTTTTCATTGACGTCTGCGCCAAGCTCTAAGATGAGCTCCGTTGATTGCGTATCACCCGTCCGTGCTGCCATCAGTAGCGGTGTTCTGCCGTGTTCGTCTCTGGCACTAGGGTCAACTCTTCGTTGTAGTAGGAGCTCTGCTATCTCAATGTTTCTACCACTGAGTGCATAATGAATGGGTTGTCTGCTAGAAATGTCTTTTTTTGATACACTTGCACCATACTTTAATAAAATCTGCACAGTATATGCGTGTCCATTTATTGCAGCTACCATTATTGGGGTTTTTCTCCTTTCGAAACGTATGTCCTTATATCTCCCTTTTTTCTTCAAGATTATCTCCATTGTCTGGAAAAAATAATAAAATATAAATTTTGCAAATGCGATATTTTATTCGGAATTAACATAGTTAATTACATTTTACCTTTTCCAAAAATTATAATTACTTTGGGTGTAGAATACGTGTTATATAAAGACGCTCGTAAATTTCTTCCTCATGATAGAAGTTTGCGAAATTTCTTTGGGGCATTATTCTTATGTAGGGTTTCGGTTAATACAAATACCTAGTGTTTTACGTAACATCAGAAATTCACGTAGGTTTCAAATAATAATGTATGATATAGTAATTGATTGTAGGTCGATTGTGTCTTATGTATTCGACGGCGACTCGGCGACTATGGATTAAACGTTTATGATCAACGGCTACCATATAACGTAGGAATTTCGAACCTTTATGTTCATTGACTCCTTTTAAAAGAATTTTTGGCTTCATCGACCCTACTAACTGTCATGTCGCGCTTGTCAGGTCGCGCATGACTGTTATAATTGGCGCGCGAGCAGCAAGACAGTGCGCTCTGGCGGGAATCGGCGGCGGCATCGGCAAGCCGTGGGCACGGTCTAGCAGGCTCGAGCCGTGAGAGCGAGTCACCGCCTACCATCGGCCCTTTAAAGGGAGCCGGCCGGCACCCCGAGGGCAGTCCCGAGAGAGTCCCGAGAGAGTCCCGAGAGAGTCCCGAGAGAGTCCCGAGAGAGTCCCGAGAGAGTCCCGAGAGAGTCCCGAGAGAGTCCCGAGAGAGTCCCGAGAGAGTCCCGAGAGAGTCCCGAGAGAGTCCCGAGAGAGTCCCGAGAGAGTCCCGAGAGAGTCCCGAGAGAGTCCCGAGAGAGTCCCGAGAGAGTCCCGAGAGAGTCCCGAGAGAGTCCCGAGAGAGTCCCGAGAGAGTCCCAAGAGAGTCCCGAGAGAGTCCCGAGAGAGTCCCGAGTGGAGTCCCGAGTCTAGTCCAGAGAACAAAGCAGTCAGGGGCGTCGTGGGGCGACGATCTCAGCCAGCGTCGGCGGGAAACGTCCAGGAGCCGGACGTGTAGAGAAGCAGGGAATTGGAGATTGCCAAGGACTGGCAATATGGCTGGCTACATTTGTAATGAATGAATTAATAAATTGTTGTTGAGTTAGCGTGCGACTTTCATTTATGGACATAACAGTTTTTATGTGAGACAATGTTAGAAAATGAAACTTACTCAATTTTCTGATACCTTTGTCGTTGAAATATTCAGGAAAATGTAAATGGAATCACTACATAAAAAAGATAAATGATAAGTTTGCCCTTACATTTGTTTCAATTCCTCAATTGCGTGATTGTTTATAACATTGGATCAAGTTAATACGACATTATAAATGATTGACTTAATTAATAAAATATCTAATTTCACACTTAATTCTTGCTAAATATAATTTTATAAAGAAATAACTTAAAGGGGGCAGAAATGACCCCACGCCACCTCTAACTTAACTCCGGCAACCGCCACCTCTCCAGGGTTAAAATAAATTAAATCGTAATTTCACTATCATCCTATTTGATTTGTTGTTATTGGAGAGAACATTTAACTAAGGTTAAGATCTGAACGCAAATTATTTTGGGTTATTTGTTGCTGTCGTGTGGTTGTCCTTAAATAAAGACTAGTTTAAAATGTCTAGTGAATCAAAGGTAAACTTGACACCTCCAGAAATAAGAGAAAAAGCGAAAATAGTGACGTCGGAATTATTGCCGCAATTTCTGTACTCCCTCGCAGGCTGTCTGGGAAAACAAAGCTACCTGCCATGGATAGGGAGCTGTCCGCTAGGTGACCTTGGCTGAATCCTGCTGTCAATTGCCACGAAACGATTCAATGTCAAAGTTTAACTTATAAAAGTAACCATATTTCGTAGAAAAAATACCGTATGAAACCCGATGTAATGGGTATTAATACACTCGTGTGAAGTTTACGATACACGCTTATTCCCCGCTCGTATCGTAATGTCATACTCGTGTATTAATATCCATCATTACATCATCGTTTCATAATGTACTTTTATGATCGCCATCGCCCCTAAATGTTCATAAAAACTTAAATACTACAAGTCAAAGACTTTGTATTTATCAATTACAATATTAGCCAATAAATCGCCAAAAATGTTACGGACGTGACTAACAATGGTGTAGTGTACTGATCGTCGCGTGTTTTAAATGGTGAATATCGAAATTAGGCACGCGCACAATGAAACCCCTTTCACAGGCATGTCACTCAAGGAAAGTGCACTGAGTTTCAGAAACGGCGTGTGAGGGTAAGGGGGTGGGGGAAGCTTTCTGCACAAGTTGCGTCGCCCCCAGGAAAGGATTAAGAATTCAGTGGTCACGGGATAAAAGTTCTTAAGTCAATTTTTGCGAAATTGGGTTATGTGCTGAAAGTACAAGTTAGGGATCTAAATTTTATTTTAGTAAAACGACCGGATTCAAATGTTGCCTCCTTAACGACAAAAAAAGAGTTGGAAAATATAGCTTGGCGTTGGCAAACATAGGCGACTCAATAGTCTAATCCTTTTTTCTCCAAAGTAAGATTTTTGACTTAAGAACATTTACCCTGTAACCACAGAATCGTAAAGGGTCTTGGGCTCCAATATACAGAAGCTAGGAAAAGAGTGTCGTAAAAGCAAACTGGTGGTGCTACCAAAGCACATACTTTCTCGCACTGTTTCTACATGGTCCTAAATGCTATTACACCACTACATAAACCAGCATGAATGTTTTCTACCAGCAAATTATTTTCCCGATCCGCGACCCGTACTCAGATTCTCAGAGCCAACGTGACGGCACTCATAACACTACGACAACCAAGGGCCGAATGGGTCGAACTCGGGCAGAGGCATAAAAGTATGCATTTTATGGCCAAATTCATGTAAAAAATAATTTGGGACAAGGTATAAAAAATTCCAGGAAAGATTTTTGCTTTCTCATTGAAATTCAAATTCAACTAGTGACGCTACCAAAGCACATTGCATTGTTTCTAAAGCCCCGCAATATTATACTTCTACATAAAACAGCAAAAGTGTTTTCAACCAGCATATTTTTTCTGTTCCGAGACCGGAAATCAGATCTTCAAAGTGAACGTGCTGGCACTTATATTACTACGCCACAGAAGCACCGTATGGGTGGAACAGATCCATAAAATCGAACAGATCTATTGGTAAATGCATGATAGGTACATACATTTTACAAATTGAAAAAGAGATGTGAACAATTTTTAAGAAGGAGAAGAATTCGAAAATTATGTACAGACACTTCCAGTTTATTTATCGTAATTATCGATATTTGTAATCCGAATGGCTTAAAATTGTTTTCAATAAAGTTTCTAGAGCTGAGTCCGTGCTCACTATTTAGCGACTGCGACCAGTGACCAAAATCCAGAGAATGTAAACAAAATGTCCTTTGGACGCCCAAAGAAGGTATCTGGGAAGTCAGTCATTCGTAACAGAAAAACTAGTTAACACCATAGAGATTATAAAAATAAGTTTTGCGAGAAAGTGTGGCATTCTAAAGCAACACCAGTTTATTTATTTATTTGCAGTTCCTTATTACACTAGTTGAGAAAATTTAAAGAAAAAATTTGGAGCGGTTTTTGAATATTTTTGCCAATTTTAAGCGCCAATTACGCAAAAACTACTCTTTTTCAGAAAATTGTACATGACAATTTTTAAAGAACTAAATTAGTACAACAGATTTTGTCTGAGGCAAAAATATATATCTACAATTTTGTAGTTTTAATTTTTTTTAAATTTTCCAAAAACCAAGTATCACCCGGAAATCAAATTTCTGCCTCAAGTGCGGTGATGGAAGTACAACGCAAAAAATAAAATCAACAATAGGAGTAAGACAGGGTTGTCCTCTTTCACCGCTGTTGTTTATCTTGTATATAAATTATTTATTGACATGGGTACAGGAAACCGACACATCTGCACCGGCAATTGATGGCCTGAAAATACCCGGATTACTTTATGCGGACGATTTAGTTCTATGCTCAGAAACGATTGAGGGATTACAGTCGAGTTTAAAGACCCTAGAAAGATATAGTGTTGCATAAGGACTAAAAGTAAATATTCAAAAAACGAAAATTGTTGTCTTCAAGAATGGGTTTATTTGGGGTAACAAAAAAAATGGTATTACGCATAGGAGGAACTCGACCGTGATAAAACTTTTACTTATCTTGGTGCAAAATTCTCTATGAACGGGGGATGGAATAAACACATAGTTGCGGCTCATAGTAAAGGAAGAATTGCTCTCAAAGAAATCGGTTGCATAATGCGTAGAGTACTGGAATTGCCTTTAAAGGTGTGCGACACAATGTTTAAATCGCTAGTGCTCCCAGCAATGAATTACGGGGCGGAAATCTTGGGAGTGGACAGAATAGACAGATTAGAAAGCATCGAAACACATTATTATTAATTAATTCTAGGAGTCTCTAGATTCGCAGCTAATGCCGGCGTCTTAAGAGAGGTAGGTAGTGTAGGAATTTGGAAAGATTTAAAAATGAAAGCCATTAAGCTTTGGATAAGATTAGCAAGTGAAGAGTCTGACAAACTCATTCGCAGGTGCTTTAGAGCGCAATTACAGGAAAACGATCAACGCTATTGGGCGTACAAAGTGAAACGGGTACTAGAACGCGCAGGTTTGGGAGATGTTTCTCCTGAAATGGTTGAGAAAAGGGGAACACGGGAGATAGAACGGTTAATTTCAGATCGACTTTCGGATATTAAAAGGCAAGATATTCTGGCAGCATCGGCAGAAAAATGTTCGTTAGTGGTACAAATTCACACGAGTCCTGTATGGGGATGCGAAAGTTACGTACACACACTTAAAAGGGATGCAAGAGGGGGATACGCTTGGTTTAGGGTAGGAGGATGGATGCAACGTAGAATGAAGGATTCGAATGACAACGGAATCTGTGTACTTTGCGGTGATAGAGAAGATTGGATCCACATGCTGTTAAATTGCTGCGCTACAGAAACTTGGAGAGGAAAATGGATGAGAATGGGGAACTATTACTTCCAATTCAGAAACATAACGCTCGCTCAAAACATATTAGATGATAATAGATCTCACTTCATGAAAGAATTAGGAACATTTTTAGGAAAGGTTCGAACTGTCAGGGAAACGGTAATCAGGAAATGGGAAAACAGCACTGGTTAGTAGTACGAGCGGAGCCTAGACTGGAGATGAAATAATTAATTCAATAAGCAAGAGATAATTAAGTTAACTAGAAGGGTAATCAGTAATGCTAATCATTAATAGTAAGTAGTAAGTTAGTAATAATTGAATTAGTCAGTAAGCGATAATTAAATTAATTAGTAGTAAATTGTTCGGAGAGGCGGTGGTGCGGGTGATCTTCTGTGCCGGTGTTTGATTTCAGGGGCTAAGGAGGCCAAAGACTGGATGGAGAAGATGCCCACGCCAGGAAATAAATAAATAGTTAAAAAAATAGTAGTTTAGCATGTACTCGTCTTCTGACGGCAGGTTTTACCCCTTCAGGGTTTTTTTCCTCAGCCGTACCTTATGGTCTCCTTTCCGCGGCTTTGATGCGATGAAGAGACCATTAGGAGTGAATGCCAAAATTCGAAAGGTTAGAATGCGGTAGGATGTAGGTATTGTAATGGCTTAAAGGCCTTCAGCCTAGCCACATAGTTAAAAGAATTGAAATTTTATATCAATGTGTTATAATTACTATTAAATAAAATAAATAAACATTAGTGAAAAAATTTTAAACAAGAAATTTTGAGCGGTTTTGAGACTGAATATTTTGGTAAATTTCATACGCAATTCACGCAAGAACTACTCGTTTTTTCAAAAAATTGTACATGACCTTATTTAAAGTGCTAATTTTATACAGCCGATTTTGTCTGAGGAAAAAGGCTCTATCTTCAATTTCGCATTTCTGAAATTGTTTTTGGCAATTTTCGAAAAACTGGGGATATGAACGAAAATGATATCTGCATTATTCTCTTAAACGTCCTTCACACTATTCAACAACCCAATTTAATAAAAAAAATTGGAGCCATTTTTTTCAAAACTTTGAAAATGTACAACGACTTGATGTAAAGTACCCCTCAAAGTTAAAATATCAGTTTCAAATTCCAAGAGCCTCGACATCACGCAAATCGATTGGGGAAAATCAATTTTGAAGAAAATCGGCTGAACGGTTTACGCGCTTGGTTGACCATAAACGGACTGACGGACGGACCGATCGACGTTTTGCCGTCAATTGAATTTTCAGTATCAAGAAGCAACAAAACATGGATTCTGGCTACACCACGAGTTAGAGGATTTTTTTCTACATTTAGAAACAGGTTTTATCTACTTTTCGTAACTAGACTTCAGCTTTAAGAGTTTTTCTAAATCCACCGTTTACCCGCGCACGATAACAATTTTCTCTTCTTACGAAGTATTCGTAAGGATAGAAAGTAAAAAGCTAGCCTAGACTCAAGTGAATAGGAATGTTTCTGGTACGAGAAAGTCTGTGGCATATAGCACTACTTATTTATTTCCAAACATTAGAAAAGGCCTTCTAACGAGGCGATTTTTTTCCGGAAAGATGATGTGATGTGATTGATTCTAAAGATGCGATGTGATTGCGATTTGATTCCGGAAAGGAATGATTGTCTCCCTCATCGCAAATACCCCTTAAAATTATTCACGTTGCTTTCAAGTTTGAATAGAAACAAAAATAATGCATAACGTCAGTTTTAAAGAAACAAAACTTTATCGACTTTTGACATGCGGTCAGTCTTCTATTGCATATACTACATTTTCCCAAGAAATTTAGATGCACTAACTAGAGTTTTCAGATATCCCTCCAGGAAATGTAACTTGTACTTACTGCTGGGTAACCTAGCTCTGCCGCTTTGAACACAAGATCTCGACTCTTGATGTTGTGGATGAAGAAGTGATCGGGGTTGGCGCCGCCTTGCAGCAGTCGCTCCGCCGCCTCGAGGTGGCCGCAGGCACTGGCGTAGCGCAGCGCCGTCCAGCCCAGCAGCGCGTCCCTGCGCCCGGGGTCGCAGCCCTTGGCGAGCAGCGCGCCCACGGCGTCGGCGCGGCCCAGCGACGCCGCCTGCGCCAGCGCTGTGCGGCCGAAGCGGTCGCTCTCGTCGGGGTCGCCTCCAGCCTCCAGCGCCGCCTCCAGCGCGCCCTCGCTGCCCTCCAGCACGGCCCGGTGCAGCGGAAGGCCGTCCGCCAGCATGTGCTCCAGGATGTGTTTAACTCCCACGCCCACATCGCTGTTTAGGAGGCAAAGCCACACCTCCTTTGCAGCTTCCACCGCTTTCTTTTGGTTTTCCAACAGCCAACTCGCCGCAAAATATTCGATAAAGGTGTAATGCAAGAAATTAGGCATTTCATCTTCTTCATCTTCCTTCATCCATAAGATTCCTGTCTTTTCTTTGATCAAATTATGTCTGTTTTTCTCTAGGTAGTCTCTAAATGGTGAGGAGTCAACTTTGCTGAATGTACCATCGGAGACCTGCAAAGAAACGTCAGGCTTTTATGGTATTTATGTACTCACGGTGTAAATTCGGCGAAACTTATGAAAATTATTTATTCAAAATGTTTACTTCTAATAACATCATAATGCAGTTTTCTCATGTACTGAAACAGTTGACAGTTATATGAAGATCCTTTCTTTAACAATTTATGAACGAAAAATCCGATTGTCTACATTTTAGTGAAACATATTTATACAAATGTTTTGGGGGAGGTAGCACCTCAGCCAAACATATTCAGATTTAGTATTGGTTAGATGTGCGCATTCTGCCGGAATGGCAAGTTACAAATAGTAACTGTATGTTGTGGAAGAGGTGAAAATTTAACTGTACTGGGGGTCCGGCGAGTCTTACACCTAAAAGTTTTCTATGAGATATTCTACAAACTCGAATAACTTTAATGATCTCATGCAAACATTCTTTACCCCGCAACGATATTATTAATAAAATTTATTTTACTTCGAAACTACTGTGTATATACAGGATGTCCGGGGAGGAAACGTCGAATCTTCGAAAATAAGCTCCTAAGATAATTCTAAGCATATTTTGTTTAATAAACTACGTGGATATTCCGAATGGTTGAGCCGCAATGAGCACTCAAAAGTTGGTTTGAAAAAATGATTTCTAGGTAAAAATTTGCATTATAGAAGTATAGAAACACTCCCGAAACATGTAAATTGTTTATTATTTACAAAAGAAATGAATATATTTGTTCAAAAAGAAAAATTAAGCGACAAATAAAAAAGCACCCAATTTACACAATTCGACTCCTTTTTTATTTCTCTCTTAATTTTTCTGTCTGAACAAATATATTTATTTCTTTTGTAAATAATAAACAATTTGCATGTTTCTGGAGTGTTTCTATGCTTCTATAATGCAAATTTTTGCCTAGAAATCATTTTTTCAAACCAACTTTTGAGTGCTCATTGCGGCTCAACCATTCAGATTATCCAAGTAGTTTATTTAAAAACATAGGCTTAGAATTGTCTTAAGAGCTTATTTTCGAAGTTTCGACGTTTCCTCCCCGGACACCCTGTATAACGAATATACTGTGTAGTATCAGAAATGTCGTGTAGATTCTAAAATGTAGGGTGCAGAGGCGTATCTACGGTATGGCCGAGAATGGAACGAGCCATGGGCGCCATTCACAAGGGGCGCTACTTATGTTATACCCGCTAAAACAAATAACATCAACCCTAATTTGAAGTAACTTGACTGGGGCGCAAATTGTATGCTTGCCAGGGGCGCCTGATTACCTAGATACGCCTCAGGTAGAGTGCATCAGTAATAATACATTATTTTATTAACTCACAAGCATAAGCATAGCGCAGTTTTGATGAACAGCTTCAAAGTTGTCTACAAATGGCAGATTTGCAAAGTTTGCATCTTTCAGTCCAAAGCGTCTCTCGTACAAGTCTTTCTTCCTCTCCACAAAGCGACGGTAGAGCTGGTAGAGACTGATGCCGGTCTGTGGTAGCAGGCTGACCCCTGTGTCAAGGGCCTGTGCCGCCTGCGTTGCATATGCCTCCGCCGCCATCTGCGCGTGCAGCGGGACGTCCAGCAGGCTGCTTTGGCCGCGCCCCGCCGCGCCGTGCAGGGCTGCCACCATCTCGGCGGCGAGGCCCTCGAACGCCGCAGGGGGGGCGGTTGCATGGGTCGATAGACGACCAGTGTCCACAGAGGTGGTTCTTCTGGTCCTCTTCGGAGAACGGGCGAAGGATAGATGTCGGGCAACGTAATGCCTTACTGAGAGCAAGCTCAGCCTGTACGGAAAATTAAATTAAATGTTTTCACATTTGAGGAAGTTCTAAGTTGATTAATAATCACTCATTACAATTCGTTATTTTTATATTATTTCTAAAACACAGTCAACATTCCTTTAACATCTTCCTGTGTTTCGGTGTATGTGTCGAAGGAATAATTTGTTTGTGGATTCATTTTAAGATGGAATTTCGTATTAATTATATTTTAGAGACAAGAATCAAAAGCAAGGATAACATTTATTTTTTCGCAGTAAAAATGTTATCTCTTTGAAAATTAAGAATTCTCTAATGGATCTCTGACCATTAGTATTACAGGAAACGCCTGTATTAGTACTTCTTACAAAGAGAAATTTATTCTTTCACTTTTGTTAAAAATTCTCCACAGATTTATTTTAAAGTTATACAGAAACATTGTAAATATCCTTTTCTCACTTTCATCTGAACTTTATTAGTATGTGAAATTATATGGGAAGAAGAATGAGGCAATTTTTGGAAAGTTGAAATCACTTTCTTACCTCCGGGCGCGATGAAACCCACACGAGCTTCACTTTTGTCTCCAGCAACATCTCCAAGAGTCGGAGAAGTTTGTCCTTGTAGGAAGGGCAAATCTCGTCCACCCCGTCGATGAAGACTGCGATGTCTCCAGAATCGTAAAGAGCAGCCTTGAGGAACCTCTGCGTGGACTCAGCCGAACTCGACGACGAAGCTGCGACACCCGCCGCCGCAGCCAGCAGCTGCACCAAGTGCTCCTGCGTCAAGTCTGTCAAGCAAAGAAGGCCTAAGTTTTTAAAAAATACTCAAAAATTTGTTTGAAAATGCTTATTTATTCAAAGAATTTTACAATTTTAATTAAAGTTTATTTATATAGAATACTAGGAAAACCCGGTAGACGTTGTTCTGCCCTTCATCTCCCTCTTTCCCCTCGCAACTCCCTTTCTCATTGTTTCTCCCTCCTTCCCTCACCCTGCTCCTGTCTGTCTCCCTCTGTCTCTGTCGCTCTCTGTGCCTCTCATTCACATTTACTTGGAGATTCTGCACGTCTCTGAGCAGGTGAGGTTATATCGGGAACTGCCGAACCAGCAAATACGTAATAGAATGTTCAGGAAGAGTTCATTCTGTAGATTACGGTGTGACAAACGTTTCTTTGAGGACTTTGGCCTCAAAATGTTAGTTTTAAGGCTCTAGAATGCCTCGTTTAGGAGTTATTTTACGATATAGATTCAAATTGCTGCCCAGTGTGTTGCAGGTTGCATTTGACGTGAATATGTAGTGGATATGTACCGTCATGTAGTGGAGTTACAACAGAATAAACAACACATAAACATTCTCGGTGAAAAAATACGTAGAAGTGCCAACTTTCATGGAGATCGGTGTAACGATGTTGGAGTTTTGCTCTTATATACATACCAACATCCTGTTTTATATACATAGATTTTATTAAAGTATTTATTTTACGAGGAAATGTAATCCTCAGCATTGATCTTCCAACCGTCAGTTTATAAAGGCCAAGGAAGTTACCGAATGTCCATGGAATTTTGAGACTTCGAAAAACGGAGTCCACTGCAAAAGTAAATTTCTTGCACTGATGATATAATAAAAACTTTGTTTTCGTCTGCCATTGTAAAATCATGAAACATTCACTAACAAAAACATGAAAAGGAAACAAAATGCCGAAATGACAAAAATGACGCAATTGTCCAAAAACAATTGACCTAAAAATTGAAAAATAGCAAAAATGACAAAAATGACAGAATAGCTATACATTTCTATCACATATATGTAATGAATAACATTGATTTACAAGTTAGCTACTTCTAGAATGCACCAATGAAAAGATGACATGTCATCAAAATCAGAGTCCTGCTCATTACCATCCTGCAAATCTTGGAAATGCCGCCTCATACGCCTTGAAAATGTCCACCGAGCATTTTTGGCCATTCTATTAATTTTTGGTGTTTCAGCACCTCTAGGTACCCTCATATTGTAGCACTGGTAATTATCGGTATGGATAATCTGGAAATGTAAGTAAAATAAAATAGACGATTTAATTGCGCAGGATTACTGTTTGTTAAGAAAGGTTAACAATTCTACAATGTTTAAGTACGCTTATTACAAGACCTCACAATTCAAGATGTATCCATTGGAAGTTCCAGTGAGGTTGTGAGTGGTACCTGGTGGTTGCGGGAAGTCCCTGAGGAGGTTGCGGTGGTCGAGCGCCTGCAGCAGCACCGCCCACCGCTGCGCAGCCTCGCCCGCCAGGCGCTGCAGGAAGTGGCTCTTGCCCATCCCGGGCTCCCCCACCAGCAGCCCCACGCGCTGCCTCCACGCGGCCGCGTGCCGCACTGCCTCCGCCGCGTGCACGCACGTGGGCGCACGCCCACAAGCGTCGCTCGCAGGCTGCACGAAGCCTTCCACGGCCTGCGTCGCCCCTCGCGTGGCCTTCCACACCACCGCCCCGCCGCCCTCCCCGACGCAGTGCAGCCAATGCACGTTGAGGCCTCTCTCCTCCGCGCGGGCGGCGACGCGCAGGAAGGCGGCTTCTTGGTCGCTGCTTCCCCCGGCGACAGGCAGCACTGTCCACCTGCGGTTTCACGGAAAAGTTTCATCTCGAAATAATCCATTATCTTATCATCAATTTTCTCTTTAATACGATATAATTGTTAAATTCAATGCATTTATTATGTATTCTAATCATGAAGGCTTATTCAACTTCATAGACGAACCAAAAAATTCATATATTTTATTAAAGCTTACACTTCTTTAAAATCAGCTAAATCGTCATTACCAATATTAGGTTTATTAAAAGCTGCTACAAATGTACTCCTTGATACATGTTGCTACTTGTATCAGGAAATGACACACTAGTTCATGATATCATTTTTATCTCAAATCCCCCTGAAATGAAAAACCTGATTGTTTAATCCTTTTTATTAATCTTTATTATTAGGACATAGCAGAATAAGAAAAAGGTGAAATGCCAGAATATTATACAAGAATGTATGGTATAAAATTGGATTTTAACTTGATCATAGACATAATTAATTGTTAATTACCAATCAATTATATATGTAGAGCTACAGGTTATCGAATTAGTAATCCAATTCACGGTACGAGAAGCTGAACACTAATTCCAGGAGTCTAATATTGAAATACATAATCCATATATATTAATAATCCGCATAATCAATAATTAAAATAACAGTGCGTGCCTAAACATGGATCCAGAAAATTGAGGTGTTTTTGTGCAGGTGTCCTTGATGCCATATGTTGGATCATTGCTACTTCCCTCTTCATTATTCAACCTTAGCAAAGTGTGTTTTAATAACCTAATATCTACAAACTATTGCAGTTAATTTAATGAAATAAAAAAATTATTGTTTTGAAGTTAAATATTTGAGTTTGTCATTGTGTTTGTGTTATTTACTTTTTATGTAATATATCCAACTTGGATAGATTAATAGTGTAAACATGTGTCCCACAGCCCTGATGAGGGAACAGTAAAATTACACAACGTTCGTACTAAGAATTACTTCCATCAAATGACAAACAACAACGAATTATTCCTAGAACTTAAACTCACCATTTATTTCTCTCTATCTCTCTCTCTGTATCGTTCTCTTCCGGTTCCATTTCTTTATGTCTCTCTTCATTTCCTTGTCTTCTATAAGAATCTCGTTTTCCACTTCTGACGTCTTCAGAACTGAGTGTATTGTACAGCTCCTTAAGCAAAGGCGCTGGAAATCCGCTGAGGACGAGATGGTCGCTCTGCGGGTCCAGCCCCTCCAGAACGGCCGGGTCGAGGGTGGCGGGGTGCTCCAGGGTGCGGGGGAGGTCGAGGTGGGCGTCTCCCGGGGCGGGCAGCGCCGCGCCCATCGCCGCCCCTCCGCGCACCAGGGCGCTCAGCAGGGCGCCGTCCACGTCCCCTCGCACAGAGCGCCACGAGGGCTCCAGGGCACGCAAGGGCACGGGACGGCCCTACACAGACACACGCGCTCTATAAGGCATTTCCCAGGGCTAGACATTGTTACACTCATACTACTCATTTCATCCCCCAGGGCGCCGTCCACGTCCCCTCGCACAGAGCGCCACGAGGGCTCCAGGGCACGCAAGGGCACGGGACGGCCCTACACAGACACACGCGCTCTAGAAGGCATTTCCCAGGGCGAGACATCGTGTCACTCATACTACTCATTTCATCCCCCAGGGCGCCGTCCACGTCCCCTCGCACAGAGCGGCACGAGGGCTCGAGGGCACGCAAGGGCACCGGACGACCCTACACAGACACACACACGCTCTGTAAGGCATTTCACAGGGATAGACATGTCGAGAAAGACGTTTAGAGCTTGTTCTGACTGGTGCTGTACGCCGCTAGAGGGAGATACCTAGGAAAAACAACACGCCCGACGAGTAGGTTGGCGTCGTATCTCGTTCCATCAGGCAAGGAACAATTTGACCCTTCGAAAAATAATGTACACATCACGTAAAGTACACAAAACAACACATCTTCACAATAAAATACGAGCGAGGAACGAGCAAGTATTGTTAACACTAGAGGAGTGTGTTAATTTGAAAATACCCATCGATTTCTATACATTACTTTTTGTAAACAAATTATAAATTTAATACGTTAAACTTTTACACAGTCATAAACAACGAAAAGAAGGCAATTAGATGTCGGTTGATGGGCGAAACTTTGGCATCTGTGTCTAGGACTCGGTGTCCCCCGGAGAGTCAAAAACATATTGACCGTTGCCACGCAAGCCTATGCTTCACCATTGACAAACCACTATTGAGAAGACTCAAACTCACTCGTGAGTTCTCCAACTTGCTCAAAAGACGGATATCTGAAATACCGCACATTCTTTCAAATGTGCAGGGATGAGGACGATCTCCCGTCCTGCTCGAAATTCGTCAGCCGTCTCAGACTCAAGCGGCATCACATATGCTCCGCAGTATAAGATTCGCTCCTCTGCGAAAAATTGATACCTTCGCCAGACAGGCAGACGTCTACGACAGAGACATTAATATTTATACCACATTATGCAAATGACACAATTCCAGTGATGATTATGTGGAAAAATAATGCGGAATGAGCTCCATCTGCGGCAATAATATTTTCTTATGAAATTTTGTTTTATTTCCATGAAATTCTGTTGACGTCCTAGGAACTCTTACTTGCTGAATGCAACTCGTAAATCAAGTACTGACCTGGAAATGCAGAGTTCGGTCCATAAGGGCCTCTTGAGCCTCCAGTGTCAGCTGGTCCATCCTCCAGTCCTCCTCATCCATTGACACGTCGCCCCTCAAAGTGTCCGCGCCGTAGCCGGAGGAGACGGCGACCACCTTGTCGCTGCAGCCGACGGCGGCGACCAGGGCCCGCGCCGCCGCCACCTCCTCCTCCACGTCCAGCAGCAGGAGCTGCACGCGGCCAGTGGCGGCCTCCAGCGCGGCGCGCGGCACCTCCCGCAACTGCTGGTCGCCCACGTACGTCCAGCGACCAGCAAACGCCTCGTCGACCACTTGGACGACTTTGGCTGCGCGGTGGCCCGCTGGCACGCCGCGCACCCTCACCTCAACCACGCCATCGGTGCTCTCCAGAGTCCCTCTCAACGCGGCACAGCGCTCCGCTTGGAAGCGCAGAGCCCCGCCGCCCGCCGCCGCCCTCCCCTGCTTGGCCAGCTCCTCCGCCACAAGGGACTCCACTTCCCCGGAGCTCTCTGTGAGCGCAGTACCCCGCGTGTCAACCAGAGCCCACTTCTTGAGGACAGCAACATAACTGGGGAGGAGGGACTCGATTTGCCTCAGCGGAGCTCCAAACATAGCGTCCAGTTCGAGTCTCATGAGCTCCATCAGGGCGTTCACGTGCGCTTGTGCAGAGAACACGCGCAGGCGAGGAATAAATTCGTGCTGGTATACATCTCTTAGTGGATCGTTGTCGTACAGTTTCCATACCTGTGATGGATAATACTATTTCGAAATAGCGGACCTTAGAAATAAGTAAGGGAAATACTTTCTGAAGCCAACGTCAAATGACTTGAAAATAAGTGTTCATTGGAGTTTTCTGCTGATTTAATGAAACCGAAACAATATTGCGATCTTCCCAAATTTCTACCTACTACACTACTTATGTTTAAATTAGGTGCCGAAATGACGAGAATATGTATACAAGAATAAAGCACATATTGCTTTCCTTCTGGTGAAAAAGTGGTGAAATATTTCTGTTTTTATGCTAGTGAATATTGACGGGTTTTAGAAAGTTTATTATGAAAGCATCAGTGAAATAAGTGCGTAAATACTACTTTTCAGCTTGTAAAATAGCAGTATGCAAGGCAATGTTTCTAACAAATGCACTGTGACACCTAATTATAATAAATAAACTAGTGGTGTTATTGTCCCGCATTAGTTTTCCATTTCCTTTGGCCTGGGCTAAGTATTCGGACTTGCCACATACTCGTGTCAGCTGCCATCTACCGCCGCCCAAATTACTTTTTTTAAAACATTTTCTTAATGATTCGGTTTCTTAATAGTAAAACGGAAATATAACGTTAAGAATATTAAAGGACAGTACAACTTCGTCCTAAATGGCAATTTTGTTTGAAAAATTTGGAGCAAGATGGAAATTAAGGAATGTTACGTTTGTTGGCCAGACACAACACTCTTACTTAGGTATTCTCCAAATTGTGCTTCCTTCGTGAATCATTGTCTATTCTATAAATATTTTTCTCGTTAGTTATTCTGTATTCTGCCTTTGAATTCCAAATCCTTGGTTTGCCGTGAGGAGTGGTACGTACCTCTTGGTCCTTGTGGCTGAAAGAGAAGACGGTGTTGGGTCTGGAGGTGTCGCCGGTGCGCAGGAGGTCTTCATGTTGGAAGGCCAAGTGCGAGCCATCGGTCGCCCCCTTGCGGCGAACCACGGGTCGATTCGTATATATCACCAGCCTCACGTCCTCCAAAGAGCAATCGTGCAGTATCTCTTCGTCTTTCGTCTTGAGGCTGCCAGGAGTCGTATGTTTGCTCTTGAAGTCGGCGTAAAACTCAAAATATTTTTTTAAACTGAAGTCGCCCTTTGGAGATGTGAACGCCTGAGTAGAATATTAAAATTAATAATAATAATAATAATTGTTTGCATTAGACAAAGTTATCCGAGGATTTGGCATTAAATATAAGCTAGCAAACGTTATCCGTGAAACGCTCACAAATACCAAATCGAAAGTTAAGTTTCGGGGTGAAATATCTAAGTCATTCCAAATAAAAACGGGTGTAAGACAAGATGATAGTTTGTCTGCACTCCTCTTCAACTGTGTCTTGGAGGAAATAGTAAGAGAATGGAAACAAAAACTAAAAGAACATAGGATATCCTCAATAAGACTAGGGAGCAAGAACAAAGGAATTGAAATTTACTGCCTAGCATTTGCAGATGACTTTGCCATTCTTTACGAAAATGTAAGACATGCAGAAATACAAATAAATATCTTAGAAGAAATAGCCAACAATGTAGGTTTACGAATTTCTGTAGAAAAAACAAAATTTTTTAAAATATAAAAAATGCTCCTGAATTCCTGGTAACAGTTATTGGACAGGTAAAGAGAATAAATAAATTCAAATATTTGGAAGAAATAATTCAAGAAAATGGACTAGAAAAATTTGCTGTAGTAGAAAGGGTATACAAAATGCAGAGAGCATATGGCATAACCAGAAACATTTACAACAAAAAATCTCTATCTAAAAACTTGAAAATACATCGCCACAAAACAGTAGTAAACCAGAATGTCTTGATGCAAGTGAATGCTTAGTACTGAACTACAAGTTACATAAAATTGAAGTCTTAGAAAGAAGAATTATTCGCAAAATTCTCGGTCCGATAAGAAACACAGAGGTATGGAAATTAAGAAGTAATGAAGAAGTTTATCGTACTATAGAGAACATAACCGAAACATTACGGAAGAGGCGACTGCTATTTTTTGGACATTTATATATAATGAATGACAACAGATTAACTAAGCAGATTTTTAACTACCTTTGGAACAAGAAGTCGACAATAGTCTGGATTAAAGAAGTTAGGAAAGATTTAGAAAGAAACAATATAAGTGAAAGAGAAGCAGCAGAAAGAGAGATGTTTAGGAAGAAAGTGAATAAAATTGGTGCGTGGTCCCTAGATGACACAAACGAAAGAAGAAGAAGAAGAATAGTTAGCCGTCCGATAGTTGAGATCGCTAAGACAGCAGCGCAGTAGCGGTCTCGGACCAAAGGATCGCGGGTTCGAGTCTCGCCTTGGGCATGGGTGTGTTTGTGTATGTCTGCATGTGTGTCGTCCATTCACCCTTCATTATCATCATCATTCCATATTCCACGTTAGGACTAAAAACGTCGGGGGATAAAAATCGGATTCAGGTCAAAGCTGATCCCCTGATGAATCACATGCACCTGCCACTGACATAAAATGATACTGAGCTCCCGTAAGTGCAGGTGCATGTATGTTGGCCGAGACAACCAATTCGCGAACAAAACAATAATAACAATAATAATAATAATAATAATAATAATAATAAAAGTGTGTTAGGCATAGAGTTTTTAATCGTTTGGCCATCGGAGCACATGCATCAGCCCTGATGGCGTGCTTCAGTAGGATGAATTATCTTTAGTGGCCTTGGCTCCAAAATATGTACTTGTGTGATCAACTAAGAAGCTGAATTAGTCGCATGGGCATACTTGAATGAATGCCATTGGTGTGTTGGGCTCAAGCGTATTTACCTGCGTGGTCACCGGAGGAGCTGCACCAGTCGTGTTGGCGTGCTTCAGCTGGATGAACATCATTAGTGGCTTTGGATCGAAAGTATTTACCTGCGTGGTCACCGGAGGAGCTGCACCAGTGGTGTTGGCGTGCTTGAGCTGCATGAAGATGGTCGCTGGCTTCGGCGTCAACACGCGCAGCACGAGATCATCCAGGGACGCGCAGCAGCCACGTTCGAGAACACTTGGAACGAGAGGCCCTTTCTGCGCGAGCGCAGCGCCAACAGGCCGCCCAGGAACATCTCGTATTCTGTTCCGAACGTCGTTGCTGCTCCTTTCAGTCGCTCCAAGACGGGTGGCTCGGTGCTGAAACAATTACAGCTGTAGAAACTTCACTCTTAAAGCCTCAAGTCAGATATCTTCTGCGTTTTTATCTATTTCTCCTATTTCAATACAATGTCCAGTTGCGTAAAAAGTTCTTAACCTACTTACAATTTTGTTTTTTAAACACGAGTAAATATTTATGTATTCCCCTTGCACACAATTTTCTGGGGTCGCAGATCTCCCGCTTCGTTAGACTCGTGATGACAAGCAAAGCCGACCTGCCCATCACCCACGGAGACCTTGCGATAACCAATGGCGAAGCTCAAGGGTAATCGGGGAGCCTCAGAATACCCAAATTATTTTCTCAACAAAATCTGTCGTTATTATGTCATTTCTTTAATATTTCTTTACTAAATCGTTAAAGAAAATTAAATGTGATAAATTTTTAATAAAAAAAATAAAACTCCTCTCCCCCCGCTTACGTGCGAGAGAATTAGTAAGGCCCGTAGCTGAGCGGGGAGCCTGCCAGAGGATAGACACCGGCTGGCTCTGCCGCGCATGCGCACAAGAGGGCACGCGCTATCTCCCTCTCACTCGCACTCACTGGGCCTTAGAGAGGGAATTAATAGGGCCCATAGATGAGCGGGGAGCCTGCCAGTGGATAGACACCGGCTGGTTCTGCCGCGCATGCGCACAAGAGGGCACGCGCTATCTCCCTCTCACTGGCACTCACTGGGCAAAGAGCCTAAGGCGCCTAGATCAGTACTAACAGAATTGCCATGAGAGCTGACATCTAAAATAGCACAATAGTTACGTTCACAATAAACACATGAAGCAGAAGTTCCAGGAAAGAAAATAAACAAAACATACGAAAATTGTCCAAGTAATTTAGACGCAAAAATACCTTTGAACGTGAAAGTGCAAGAAGATAATAAATATAATGTAAATAACATTCATTGTTTAAAACGATTGTGTGTAAAAATTGATTTCAGAACTTAACACAAACATTCTTAAATTTACATGTAAAATGTACTAATATTTATGAACGTAATTTGCAATATATTGAGATGGTTCTGTATAAATTTAAAGATATTTAAAATAATATGATCCAAGTTGGGCAAGCCATAGCGATGGTTGAGATATGTTTCTATATATTTAATTATTTCTCACAATATGCATTATATCAATAATGAAGATTTAGATGTATGTTATATTTTACCTAAAAGAAAATATATTCTTTTTCTGGCTACTATTGCCCAGCTCGTATACATATTCAGTAATTATACCTGTAATTTACTACAAATACTGTAACAGTCAAATTTATTCCTGTTTGTTTTATTTGTCGAAGTAAGAAATGATTGTTGCTCCTGACTGTCGAAATGAATGCAGATATGCATCACAGGCGCTTTGTTTGAATTGGTTGAATTCGACGTTTTCAAGCAATAGCTGAGATGTTAGTAGCGCACAAAATGAAATATTTAAATATTATGTAGCTGTTTCCAATAATTCGAGAAAGTAAGTGCTGTTGTGCCGCCATTCGTTTTTCTTGCTTGGCAGATGAGAGTGGGGAATGCAGCATTGCCTACGTACTCGTGCGACAAGCAGGTGGTCATGGGTTTTTATCCTGAGTTGACCTAATCTGTGATCTTTGCCTCATGCCAATGGCACTTTGTTTTTCACTTATTTATTTATTTATTGTTCAACTTTTATTTTTTTGTCTTAAGGCTCTCATTCTGTATTGGATATGATTTTTGTTATCTTGAGAGAAGCGTGAACGGATGCACAGTTGTGGATTCAATTTTCTTTCACGACTTTGGCAACACCGATGTTGTCACCTTTTCGTGAACAAGTGAATTATCAAATATGCATACGTAGTTGGTAAGACACCTGAATGTATTTCATTAAATTCAAGCAGAAATTTTGTGAAAAGTACTAAATTTTTCAAACAAATGTACATGATCATTTTTTAATGAACTGATTTTTTTCAACACACTGTCTGTGACAAAAATCTCTATCTCCAATTTTGTAGTTTTAAAATATTTTTATCAATTAAAAAAACGAGCAATACCCAACAATGTGAGTAGCACCGTTTTTATCGTCCTTTATTGCACACGTGAAAAAGATTGAAAAAAAATTGGAGTGGTTTTTAGTAAATTTCAAGCGCAAATTACACAAAAAACTATGTTTTTAAATTGTACACAATTACAGGAAAACTAGATATATTTTCGAAAAGTTGAACATGACCTTATTTCAAGATTTGTCTTTAAGAAATATTTAATTTACGAAAAAAATCATTTCATTTAGGAATTTAATTAAGAAAACTAGTGGCGCTTCCAACGCACATACTTTCTCGCACTGTTTCTAAATGCTCCTAAATGCACTACTACATATCTACTACTAAATGCACTACTGCAACACAACTACATAAACCACCAAAAGTGTTTTCAACCAGCATTTTTTTCCACTCCGCGACCCGAACTCAGATCCTCAGAGTCAACTCATACCACTACGACAAACAAGCACCGTATGGATTGAACTCGGGCAGAGGCATAAACAGGTAAATGCCCGATTCATGTAAAAAATAATTTGGGGCAAAGAATTAAATAATGCAGCAAAGATATGTTTTCTGCTTTCTCATTGAAATTCTAGTTCGACTAGTGGCTCTACCAAAGCACATACTTTATTGCATTGTTTCTAAATGCCCCGCAATATTATACATCTACATAAAGCAGCAAAAGTGTGTTCAACCAGCAATTTTTTTTAGCTACAAGACCCGATTTCAGATCCTTGGGCCGGCATTAATAACACTACGCCACACAAACGCCGTATGGGTCGGAATAAAACAGAGCCATAAAATGCTAAACGCCTGATAGGAAAACAATTGATATGATGGTACGAGTCATTTGAAGCACATCAACTCCCAAATACAATAGTGTTTACAAGTTGCTGGAAACGTGTATATGAACGGTGTGAGAGAAGTAGTTACAAATAAATGAGAAAATGTGTTATTGTAGCACCACTAATTTTTTATATAACATTCCTACAAGATTCGTAACAAGGATCAAAAAAGGCAAATTCAGAACATTACCTAGTCGTAAGTTACCAAGTATCTTTATAGCAATTAACTATACGAGTGGATAAAGAGGGGTACAATTGCGTGAGTGGTACGTTCAAGAAAATGAGTGATGATAGGGGTGCATCTTTACCATTCGAGGAGAACCTTTGATGACGTACTGCTTCTGAAAAAGACCTATTTTAGTGGGCCTTGCGTTGAGGACATATGATAATTATATCGGCTTAGGGGATCCTCCAGAAATGTTTCAAATGGAAAATATTGAAGATATTCCAGACGAAATATTAAAAGAAGCTGAAAAAGCCATGAAAACATTACTTCTTACCAAAAGTTATGACAGGTTTGACAGAGAATACAACATGTAGAAATATTTGAAAGTAAAAATGAGTCCCTTCTGACACAGTTTTGCTGGCGAACTATTTATGTTCTCGCTACGCAGTATAGAGAAAGGTAAGTAATTCTGCGCAAAAAAAAATGGCGAATCTTTGGCAGAAAAACTCTTCTTGAACAGCCGTAGCAACGAATAAGTGGATAAAGCCAGATGCTAAATTTAGGGGGGAAATCCTCTAATACGTGATGTAGCCAGAATCCATGTTTTGTGGGTGCTTGATACCGAAAAATCTATTAACGGCAAAACCTATGTCTATCTGTCCGTGAAAAACACCTGGTCTTTTGGAATTGGGTTCAGACTGCTTTTGCACGGCTGTGAGTAACAATATTCTGTTCCCGCTTTCAGCAAAAGTTGGCGTATTCTTCAACTCCTTTCTTAACATGTAAAGTCACCTAACATGTTCGTAGTACTTTGGTATTCACTTTGCAGAGGAATCCTAACGTAAAAATACAGCATGCAATACGTTGCCCAACTAAAAGAATGTACGAGACTGAAGACGTCTTTGCTAACGTAGAAGGTAACGCGGGGGTCCCTGGGCACCCTAAACAAAACAACAGCTTGTTACACGGATAAAACTCACGAAATTGGCAAACTGAGAGCACACTAAATATCATGATACACAAACAGGAAGGTACTCAAGCAATAGTCAGAGTTGCCAACGTGGGTAATACAAGAAGCGGGAAGAAAGGATCGTGGGGGTCCTACAGACCCCCACGTTACCACTCCCGGGTTAAGAGACTATAACACAGACATAGCCAAGATATTTCCAGTCGGCTATGAAACATGAACAAAAATTCACATCACAGTTTGCATACTTACAACAACTGTATATAAACAACGAATGAATAAAACTAAATTGGCGAAGTAAACGCTAATCTAGCTAACTAATGGAGCAATATAAAATATTTAACGTGTATAAATTGAATGTTGTACATGTGAAACATTTGGCCTTAGGATTACGAATGTACAAAATGTTCACATCAGCTGTATTTACCCGTTCTAAAACGTGCACTATAGCAAATCTGTGTCACAAGTCACTAGTTGTTTTTACTTCCCAATACTTATCTGTAAATGTATTCTCTCATACCTTTTACTTTTCGTGGGAAGTAATGTTTTCATGACTTCGTCAGTTTCTTCTAGTATATTTTACCCGCAATATATTCAGTACCTTCCATTTCTAATATTTCTTGGAAACAAACATTGCAAGACCTACTAAAATATCTTTTTCAGAAGCAATACAACGTCATTAAACGTATGCCTCGAATGGTAAAGATGTGCTTGAATTTCTCAAAATTTAAATCATTCTTAAATGGAAACGAAAACATATTGAACGTAACATGTGTATAAAGGGGCATAATTGCATTCGTGATATATAAGAAAACTCGCTCCTATCGTCGCTCGTTTTCTTGAACATACCACTCATGCAATTTTGCCCCTCTTTATACACTCTTTTCGTTAATTACTATAACTAAATGAAAAAAGTATGTTAAAAATAAAACTCAAATTTTCCTCACTTACCTGGAATATGAAGTACTCGCCATTTTATCTAGAAGAAAACAAACAAAAGTTTATTTCAACAGTTATAATTATTTTCAACATTAGGATTATTACAGAAAATAGAGATCACGGTTCAAAGTGTGTAAACAGAGGGATAGACGAATTGTACGACAAAACTAATCTGTTGATTGCCATTCAATTCTTTTCATGTTATGGCGTTTTAAGACATATCGTTAAAGATAAATTTTACAATTTATCATTGCATCGAATAGATGAACTCACACAATTTTTCACTAAAACTCTTTTATATGCTCAATTTCATTCGAAGGTCCCTAGAATCCTTAACAGACGGCCTGGAAGGGAGCCTAGATTAATATTGCTTTATTCACAATATTATACAGGCGTTATTTATAGGTATTTGGAAGAGTATGTGCCACAGTGCCCTCTCCCCCAAAAGGCCTAGAGTTTTCGTTGGTTTTCTTTCTTTGACTTAAATATTTATATTAGAATTATAGAATTATTCAAAAATAATATTGTATCGTATATGCACTACAAAAATAATATACTGTGATATACCAAAAGTGTTTGGTATGAAAATACTGTGATATACGACGGTGTTTGGCATGAAAATAATTGTATCAAGCCTGCCATTACGAGGGAATCGTACGTATTTGGGACGTTCCAGAGACGTTAAGGCAGCGTGCCATTAAATATAGAGGTTCCATGTTCTATGTCAAGGCGCTATACAATGAAGTTTCGTCACGGCCCGGAGGTCATGAGATACTATAAATGTGACTTAGGTTTTGGAAGTCTTGGTTATACAAAAAGTGAAATATTCTCACTCTCTTAAAAGTAGTGGAGCTGTGAACACCTAATGATAATTGGTATGTGTCAATGTTCTCATTGTAATCTGGGGGTTATTTGGTAAAATATATTGAGGCGAATAGTTGATGGTTAATTCTAATAGATCGACATGGTGTAGAATTCAAGTTCACAACCATTATTAATTGTAATTTATAGTTGTTTGTTGAAGTAAATTTAGTTGATTTACACACCTCGTATTTTCCGAAGGGTTTATGTTAGGATAACTCCGTTGCTAGGAAGAAAAATATTAATAAGTTGATTGAAATAGTAGTCGCAAGAAGAGGTTTCATCCGAAACCTAGCCAGGGCCAGTCCGTCGCGATATAATATATTAAATTACTTAGAAGATCATATAATAAGAGACACTCCGGGGAGTTTTGGGAATTTATTAGCACAATCAACCATCTTAATAATAGAGGTTTAAAAGCACTGGACTGGAAACCATTTCAGAAGACAATCTGAGATATAATCGTAAACTTATGAGCATTATTTGAAAAAGACCGTACGGTACATTCATGTATTCAGAGAAAAATTCAATCATTTATGTCAAGATCTCGAATATTGTGTAAAATCATAGTCATAAATGTTAAATTTGATTGTTTTTAAAAGAGGCTGACAATTCAATGTAGTTGCCATTAGTTCAATCGTAAGTTTTTTCTTCCACAGAACTTCCAGTAATCGTGATTCTGAATAGAATTACTAGCAAGCATGCAACAGGTAAGACGATTAATATTGTGTCAGAACCCAGACTAAATGTGATAATTCAATAAGATTTGAAAAGAATAATAAAGAAATATTAATGATAAAATCGAAATACGTTATATTACAACAAATATGTTTATTATTTAACAAAAATCAACGATGCCTTCCCAAATGAACAGCTGGATACGCCTCTGATGTGCCATAAATTATGTTTTACGACAATTTTCTGAATTAATTTGATTTGCCATTTGCTGTCTCAATCAGAAATTTTATCCAGGTAATTTGGAACATGAAGAGTTGCTTCATCCAGTACTTGGTTTGTTAAATACATGAGTTGGTCGTCAGCGCAGTGTTTGAAGTGGTCGGTGATATTAGAGTTGAAGCTAATATGAGCCTTGATGTACTCCTGCCAGAGTAGGAGCAATGGCAGGAAGCATGTCCGGAAATCGAATGGGGGAAGGATCTATTAGTGAAGAAGTTTATAATTAAGAGAATAAGATACTGTGGAATGCCGAGAATCCTGGTATTCGGAGTATGAATAATAAGTCAGGATGACAAACTCGAAGCCTTCCTCAAAACTCATCCAATGTCAACCTGAGGGGGGGGGAGTCCGCAGCCAAATCACAAATCTAAACATATCTTCAAAATAAATTTTTTGAGTACCCTTACCAAAGCATCCTGCTTCACACTCGGTGATCTTCATCAGAAAATAGTATAAAAGCTATCAATACATCAAAACATTTCTCCTTACAATCACAAAATACCCCCAATTTCACAATTTCTCCACTTTCAGATAGTGAAGCAAATCCCACAAAGAATTCGCATTCTCGGAAAGTATTAGTCTAGACACTTTTTACTTTTTCGCCTTACGAATACTTCGTAAGAAGAGAAAGTTATGTAATCGTGTTTTTATCTACTTAGCCCTCAGTAGTTTCATTCTTCCAAATTACTCTTAGTCAGTAACGATTTTCTGAAAAAAAAATTATTCCGAAGAAAATATTATTCTAAAACTCTACAAACTAAATCCAAACGCATTGAAAAAAAGTGGTACACCTAAAAACAAATATTTTTTTAAAAAGAGTTTTAATATAAGAGACAATATGTTCCCTAGTAACAGATAAACATGATGTATGTAACTGGAATGGGAGGAATTTTACTGCGTTTCATCGGAATCACAAGTTTCCAGGCAGGTATTTTTCGAAACTCCCCAATGTAACAATAGAAGGAAGCCTGAGACATCGTGTGATCTCTCCTAGGTAAAAGATGAACATAAACAAGGATTCTAGTTTGGCTAGCATTGAAATCATTCAGGATTTGGAAAACAGACATTAGTAATCTGGTTGGCTCCGAGAAAAGTATTTTTCCATATTCTTTGATCCGTCCGTCCCTCTCGGTTCAATCCCTTCCGGTCCGGCATTCTAAACAAGTTCGGTTTAATTGGTCGAGTCTCAAATTCCGGATGGGGAATTAATAATTTTTTTACGAATACTTCTGCCGACGTGGATGGCTGAGGTGGCTAAGAGCGTGTACCGCCTCTGCACATCCGTCCGAAGAGTCGTGGGTTCGAGTCCCGCCTTGGGCGTGATCGTTTGTCCCTTGTCTCTCATGTATGTGTTGTCGCAGAGGGCCGGGCTATCTCCTGGATCCAGAGCAGATGAACCTGTGTATTGGGGTCTAGAGTATGGCCGAATATAAGTCCCATCGGGACCTAAAGAGTAACCGGCTGTGGGCTGGATGGAGGCCCTAAGACAAAACAAAAACTAATACTGCTGTGGTCAGCACTTTGAAGCTGGCGCGCGCGCAGCTGTACGCCGCGCGCCACGGAACCCGCTGGCCAGCGAGCGGTAAAGCCTTGAGGCGAGGCTACCCTGGGCCGCGCCGCCCGTACTTAAGCGGGAGCAGGAGCGGTAATACCAACAGCTCACACAAATAATGGTGTTTGATCTAATGATATGCCGGGTGCTCGTATATTAATTATTGTTGTAATAAAGTTAACGGCTCCTAAAATTGATGAAATTCCAGCTAAATGTAGTGAAAAGATAGCTAAATCAACGGATGATCCGGCATGAGCAATTCCTGTTGATAAAGGTGGGTAAACTGTTCATCCTGTTCCTGCACCATTTTCAACTATTCTTCTGGTTAATAAGAGGGTTAATGAGGGTGGTAAAAGTCAAAATCTTATATTATTTATCCGGAGGAAGGCCATATCAGGAGCACCTATTATTAAAGGTACTAATCAATTTCCGAACCCACCAATTATGATAGGTATAACTATGAAAAAAATTATAACAAATGCATATGCGGTTACGATGACATTATATGTTTGATCATCTCCGATTAAATAACCTGGTTGACCTAGTTCCGTTCGAATTAAAATGCTTAAGGAAGTACCTACTATTCCAGCTCAAGCTCCAAAAATAAAATATAGAGTTCCAATGTCTTTATGATTAGTAGAAAATAATCATCGTTGCGATAAAGTGGCTGAAGATTAGGCGATAGATTGTAAATATTTTTATAAATAGAATTTCCTTGATCATGGCCTTATATTCAATAACGATTTTAGACTGCAATTCTAAAGGTGTAATTTTACTAAGGCCTAAAAGATAAATTTCATTTTCAGCTTTGAAGGCTAATAATTTTTTTAACTTAAGGCCTTATATTCTGAAAAATGTGATTGGGTAGAGTGGTAATGTGAATAATGAAATTCTTGTTAAAAAGGGAATTAAATAGGAGTTACGGCACGGCAGTCACAGTCACAGAGTCACAGAGAGTCACCGAGCCACAGCAGAGAGGCAGCGCAGCAGAGAGTGAGCGCACGCAGAAAGACCGCACCAGGAGTCGTGCGGGACCGGGTAACACCCGGCGAGACGCCGGGCAGCCTAGGGACCGTGCTGGAGGCACGGCAGGACAGCGTGCCAGGAGCGCACGCCGAGAGGCCCCACCAGGAGTCGTGCGGGACAGGGCGACACACGGCCAGGCGGCGTGTCGGAAGAGCACGCCGTGGAGCCACGCTGGGAGGCGTGAAAGACTGTACTTGTGTCTAGCCACGCACCAGCAAGAACCAGACGAAGAAGTCCCCTATACTTTGATTGTATGTGTGTATGAGATAGTAAGAGAATAAACAAAGTTAAGCAAGCGTGTACCTTTCATTTGGGGTAAAAATAACAAATACATCCACAAGATTCTAAGACATTTCTCTAAAAACACGTTGTGGTGATCTTTAAGCCATTAAAACTCGTTTTGGGTGTCTTACGACATCCACAAAGGTGACTAATAGTTCATTCAATTCCTCTCGATAAGGCAAATAAATTGGCACAATTATTAGCCGGTTCCCTTTAGAATAATCTGGAAGGATTCTAAAGTTTTTGTGTACTTTAAATCATTGAAACTCGTTTTGGGTGTCTTACGACATCTTCAAAGGTGACCAGTAGCTCATTCGATTCCTGTCGATAATGCAAATTGATTGGCACAATTCTCAATCGGCTCCCTTAATGATAATCGGGAAGGATTCTAGAAAGAGGTGCTTTGGTGTACTTTAAGGCATTGAAGCTCGTTTTAGGTGACTTACGACATTTGCAAAGGTGACCAATAGCTCATTAGATTCCCCTCGATAAGGAAAATTAATTGGCACAATTATTAGCTGGTTCCCTTTAGGTTAATCTGGAAGGATTCTACAAAAATATATTTCTGATCATTTGAATGCATTCATCACTGTAACTCTGTGTATTACTCTTTCGACATTTACAAGAATCGTTATGACTTGATTCATCAGTCTGATGATAATTAACCCTCATTTTGTAATCCATATGTAAACAAAATGGAATGTGTATATGTGTGTCGCACACACACGCAAAAACTACTCGACCGATTTCGCTGAAATTTTCACACTTTGTTCTTATTTGTAACGGAAGGGTTTAAAGAGTGGTTTGAATCGCATCGTACATGTGGGGGCGTTGTGGCTGATGATTTATTCGCTTATAACGACTCAAGCGCCCCTGAACCATATGCAACCTGCCGCACAGTCAAGGACTAAGCACGTCTTCATTGTATTCTGCCCCTGCCAATGTGAAATATCCGCCTGAATTATTACATGAATCTCGACAACTAAAGCAAATTTCTCCAAGATAGAGAACGCAGTCCAAAATTCGAGAGAGAACGTTTTAACAATAGGATACTTTACCACCATGTCCAAACCAGGACATGGTACAAACCCATACTTGCGACTAAGTCTCACCTATGAGAATTTGTGCTCAGCGTAGCGTAAAACGTGATTAGCAATCACGTGCTCAATAGTGTGTAATATATAATATACTACGATAGCGAAACATTGCCGGTCCACTAATAAAAAGTAAACAAGTATTTTAATAGATACTTTTTCATGTAACGTCCCTGAAAATGGACGATCCGGGCAACAGTAATATGTTTAAAATGTATTTTTATTTTGAACTTTCGAAGCACAAATAAAACTTTCTGACATGAAAACACCTGCCGGAGACAGGACATTAATCTCGTTCGCACTTAGGGGTTCTGAATTAGCTTGTCATTGAGAGCAGTGATGTTGGTGGACAGATATTTTACGAACTTTTTCAGCCCCGAGTACAACTTGTTCTGTGAACTGTTTATTTGTGTCTCAAATAGTGTGTCTGAGAAGAGCCCTGTAACAACATCCCTGGACTTGTAAAAATTTGTCAAGTTTGTTGCAACATAAATTTGGAAGAAGACGAGATCTGGTATTGGGAAAGAAACATCCTTACATCCGGAACGGGAGCGTAAGTAAACTACAAGTTGAAGAATTATTAGAAAAACATTTCACTACTGATAATTGACGTCACGAGATTGCACAATACACAATATATGCGTAGGTTCCGAACGAGTCTGATCAATAGGCATAGGTGATAAATTTAAGTTCATTAACAGAGAGCAGTAAGATTACAACAAAGAGCAGTATATTTATGGTATTGACTTTTGTTTCTTCTATTGAAACAAATAAGCAGTTCGCAAATACTCTAGATTCAGAGTATTCATATTTGTGATTTTGTTTTTCATCAGTCATTAGTAAATTGAAGAATTGTAGGGAAATACTAATTCTGTTATTGTATCTTTTCGGATTGAAGATTTGCCTTTTTATGTTACTACCAACTGAGCCTCCATACGCAAGTCATGAAAACTGACATTGGCCTTATCTCTTAGACTTGGCGGTTGTGTTTGATAAGCTGAGACATCATTTCCATGCACTATCAAATTCTAAAATATGCATGCAGCCATGCAATATCAAATAGCCAAATATGCACGATTAAGGGTAAAAATTGACAAAACGTGCACGTTTAAGAGTAAAAATTGACAAAACACAATAAAACATTAGTTTAGTACATTTTTGGTTTTACCCTTTTTATAAGAGTGAACAATTAACAATTTTTCTGAATTTTATCCTATCCAATATATCTCTTTGGTCAGATACATATGTTTTTAAATGCAGAAAATGCTTTCAACATTCTAATGTGCGTGTGCATTTGTGTAGGAGATTTACTTTGCAAGTTTGCTTCTCCTTTAGAGGTAATATAAGGGGTACTTCTTTACGGACATTTTGGGGTATTGATCAGGATGTTTGATTTTACAATAATTTAATGATACACACCAATAGCCAAAGATCGACGAAACTGAATAAACTGGAACAACATCTAAGGCCCGATTAAATTAAGGTGATTGACAGTTCTGTGTGACGTCAGGACCCCTCTCCCGTTTCCATGGCAGCTGCCAACCAGAAAGACAAAACGTGAGGTGTCAGGTCGCCCAGTTGCCATTGCCGAACACGGGGAAGATTTGAGCATCGCACAGCGACTTCCCTGCCGCCGCGCCGCCCGCGTTTCTGCCTGTGCTGCACGCGCAATGTGTACTGTGTTGTGATTAGTTGCGTTGAGGTTAGGCTTTTGTCGTATTTTTACTTTCCCGTATACGTACGTATACACGGAGTGATATACGTAGTATAGGGAAAGTTATGTAATGCTGCGCGAAAAAATGGCCAATTTTCGGCGGAAAAAATTAATTGCCGGGCCGTGAAAACGAATAAGTGGATAAAACCAGTTGCTAAATTAAGAAAAAAATCCTCTATCTCGTGGTGTGGTCAAAATCCATGATTTGTTGCTTCTTTATACTTAAAAATCGATTGACGGCATTCCCTCCGTCTGTCCGTCTGTGGTCAACGCTAGCGCCTAAACCGTTCGGTCGATTTTCTTCAAAATTGATATTCCCCAGTCGATCTGATTCTAGTCAAAGCTTTGTGATTTTGAAAAAGATTCTTTAAAATTTGGGGGTACTTTATATGAAGTCCCCCGGGGATTTTCAACATTTTCTCAAAAACGGCTACGAATTTTTTCTTTAAATTTCTTGTATGAATAGAGGAAAATACACTTTTTAACATGGCATAGGTCCGATTTTCACGTACACATCTGAATTTTCGAAAATTGTGAAAGTTTGAATTTTTTTCGGCGTCTTTCTCCAACTACAAAATTGAAGATAGAGATTTTTTCTTCAAATAAAATTTGTTCTGCATATTGAGTTCTTTCATAAAGGTCATGTAAATGTTTTTCACAATTTTGATAGTTTTCGTGCAATATTGCGTGCAATATGTGCAATTTTAAAAAATTACAAAAACAAGATTTTCTTAAAAACGGCTCCAAATTTTTTTCTTTAAACTTTTGGTAGGGATAGTGGTAAATGTACTCTATCAATGACATAAAAGCCATTTTGGTCTATCGGTTGGTTTTTTCAAAAATTACAAAAATGTAAATTTTTTTACTTGTCTCTCACGTCGTTAATATTTACATTATCGGCGATTTTTTTACATTATTATATTTACGAGTATATATGCTTTAAATAATGTCAAGTAAAGTTTCTCGAAAACACTACCGTTTTCTGTGAAAAGTAGCTCAAATTTCGGCGTTTTCAGAAATGCTCAAACGTCATTTTCTCGTATATGGCTGCAATTTTTTTCTTGAAACTTTTGTAACGGATAGTGCTAATTACACTCATTAGTATAGCGTGAAGTTTATTTTGAGTTTTTTTGTTTTTTTCAAAAATTATATAAATGTAAATTTTTTGAAAGATCTCTCACATCTTTAATATGCACATTATCCGCAATTTGCAAAGATGATTATATTTGTGAGTGTAAGTGCTTCAAATAACGTCAAATAAAGTATTTTGAAAACTCAAAACTTTTCTGTGAAAATGAGCTTCAAATTTCGCATTTTTAGTAGTGCTAAAACGCCATTTTCTCTTAAACGGCACATAATTTTTAAAAGAAAATTGTTATTTACGGCTAGGTTTTGTGTTCTTTAATATTCTAAAATTAATGTTTCTGTTCTACCAATAGGAAACCGAAAAATTAAGAAAATGACAAAAAAATGTATTTTTGGCGATGATAGATGGTAACTGGCAAGAAAGAGTATGTGGCAATTCCGAATAGCTAGCGAAGACCCAGGAAAATAGAAAACTAATACGGGAAAGTCTGTGCCATTCTGTAGCACCACTAGTTTACACTTTTACACGTATTTTTTGAAGTGTTTGTTTTCGTGTCCCGGTAACACGTGCTCAGTGGTTTGCGACCTGGCAACGTCGCTCCCCTCCACGCACAAATGTCAATCACCTTCTTAATTTAATCGGACCTTACAGTATTTGCGATCATCCAGATGCACAGACATCGAAACTGATGGTACCAATATCTGTCTGTATTGATCGAAAAGAACGCGGTTTCATCGAGCAGACTACCATTCCATGCTGGAGATGATCCTCATGGCTTTGTATTTCCTTCGTCTTTTCTGTATTTCGCACATGGAGAGAAATTGTATGACTTTGTTGTCAGTTAAATTTGAATTACAAAGTTACAAGCACGGCCACTGTCAAAATTAAATTTTGTTGCGCGTGAATTAATCACAAAAGATTAATCACAAAAAACTTTCATCTAATCATTCTTTTTTCGGATTTTCAAAACAAATGTTGAACTTAATGAATTCGTATTTAACAAATAGAGAGCAATATATTAAATTTCATCTACACAAATCTTACCTTTATAAAACTGATTCTGGAGTGCCTCAAGGTTCAAATCTCGGACCTCTATTATTTCTAATTTATATCAATGATTTGTCTAATGTAATTCAAAATTCAAAATGTTTACTTTTTGCTGATGATTTGAAAATTTATAAATCAATTGAAAATGAAAATGATTCAAAGAAATTGCAAGCTGATATTAATAACGTCTACAGATGGAGCGTAGAGAATGTTAATATTAAAAAATGTTGTTTCATTACTTATACACGAAATAAAGCATGTCTAAGAACAAGTTACTCAATGAATAATGGATCATTAGAACGTGTATATTTTGTAAAAGACTTAGGTGTTACTATTAAACATAATTTGACTTACCATAAACACATATTTAATATAACTAATAATGCATTAAAAAATCTTGGCTTTATTATTCGAAATTCCAAAAATTTCAATAACACCTCAAGTTTAATACTCCTCTTTAATTGTCTTGTGCGCGCCAGATTGGAATACGCTTCAGTTATTTGGTCTCCTCATTGCATAACACTAAGTAACCAAATTGAAAAAAATTCAAAACCGATTCTCGAGGTATTTATACTACAAAAAGTTCAATCAATCTGCTTATGAAGTTGCTTATACTATTTTAGTTAAAGAATTCAATCTAACTACTCTTGCCAATAGAAGAGTCTTTGCTGAAGAATTGTTCTTATTTAAAATAGTTAATGGTCTCTCAGATAGCAGTGAATTGCTGTCACAATTGTCATTTAATGCACGAGTATCAAATTTAAGAGGACGAAAATTATTATATTTCAATAAACCAAATACAACATCTCACAAATATTCACCACTCTTGAGAATGTCTTCAAAATTCAATGAATTCAGTAGAGTGTGGGATTTAGACTTTAGTTTTTCTTTGCTCAAATATAAACAGAATTTAAATAAAATATTGAATGATCACTGAATGTGGATTTATTGTGTTAAGTATTGCTCGCTATTATGTTCCGATTATTCTGTAGATGCGTTTTCCATTTTTGTATTATTGTCATTTTTTATACTCATTTCTGTTCCTTTTTTGTAATGGCTGTTTTGAAGATATGTTTCCATTTTGTTTATCTTACTGGTGTGTTATGTTTTATCAATTTTGCAAAAAGATGTATTCTTGTAACTGGACTTCTGTAATTTAGTTTTGTTATTTCATTTGAAACTTTTTTTATTATTGTGTATGTTTTGTATATTTTTCCTAGTAATGCCTACTGTAATTGGGGCTTTGCCCTGTTGTGGGTAATTAAATAAATAAATAAATAAATTTAATGTTAGAGGTTTCTAAACCACATTTAAAACATGTTTAGCAACATCGATGTTTTCTACTCGATGCCGCATCACTATCAGGCGCTAGCATTGATCACACACGTTTTGCCTTCGATAGATTTTTCGGTATCAACGACCCACGAAAAACTGATTCTGGCTACACCATGTGTTAGAGGAAGTCATTTACTATGTCTAGAAATAGGATTTAACAACTTTTTTCTCAGGGCCCGACAATATGAGTTTTTGTGCTGAAAGTTCGTCGCAGTTTTCCGGCGCACGATTCCGTAACTTAGTCGTCTTACAACGTACCTTCGTAAGGACGAGAAAGTAAAAAACTGCTATCAGCTTTCAGGGATGCTAAAACATATTAAGTAGAAATCAGAGAAAGCCTACACGATGTTCCTGTAATACAAAGACGTAGACATCTGCGGCTGCTTTGCGGTACCCTAGGCCAGGGGTGGCCAACTTTTCTGTATAAAACATCTACTTTTTGTCTTAAAAACTGTGTCGCGATCGACTTGTTGACACGGGCGTAGTCTAACGGGGAAGAAGGGATGTGAAATGCATAATACGTTTATACACTGTGTGTCAGTGTAATATGCATTTCAACTAGGTATTAGTAGATAAGTAAAAAAATATATTCAAAACTATTTTTTATTTCTTAAATCATCCAGCCCAGACATTGCAAGCGATCGACGATCTACCGAAATTGGCCTCGCTGTCGACCGGTGGATTGCGATCGACTTGTTGGCCACCCCTGCTGTAGGCCATGGCTTTGCCAATACACGTTGCTGGCCCAAATGCGTTGACACCCGAACTCTTATGAGAGAACTCTCCCACAGGCCTTTCCATTTCTTATTAAATTCAAGTACTAATTGGAACCACGACAAAGTTTATTCTAAAACTCCTAAACCCAAATAAGACTTGGAAGATAGGCAGTTTAGGTAAATTAGTAGATTGTCAAACTTCTGTTAAACTTAGATATCTGTATATAACATGTATTATGATCAATGTGTGTCTTTAAAACTGTTTTCTTTTGTCAATATTGTTAAATACATAGCTAATAGTTAAATGCTTCCAACTCAGTATTTTCTCGTCAATCGAAATGTTATTTAGATAAAACTTGTAAATATTCCACCGCAGCCTGTTCACGTTAGGTAGTCAATTTTAAAGTGAACACACTTACTTCATTTAGCACGGAGTTTTAAACACTTCATGCTAATAAATTCTGTAGTTAGGTATGTTTTTCGCTTACGAATTACATTTTAGTTAATTTTGCTTATTTACATTGGCAATTCATTCGCATAGTAGGTTTTCCAAGTCTTTTATTTTCGTTAAAATATAAACTAATAAAAGTAAAATCAACCGTTTACAAAGATATTCCACTTCCGTTGGCCAATCGGCGAGAAGAGTAGCCCATCGGCGAGAAATTACCCCAATATGGGAAAATTCACATACGTATTAAACCTTCTAGCGACTGTTAAGGGGTGAGGAGGAGTAAATAGACAATGCCTGGGTGCCTCCGACTCTCATTTTTTATTTATTTATTTATTTGTCAAAAAACAGTAAAAACTGTATATGACGTGTGGGGAAAGAAATTTATCTGCGCACATTTTCTTGAGGGTCAGAATTAAAAAAAACAACGAAAAAATGAATTTAGAAAATAATTATTTTAGAAAAATAAAAATATTTGAAAAATGTTATCTCATCTTTGCCACACTGCCGCTGGCAGCATTCCACGTAACAAGAGATTTATGAATACATGATAATAATAAAACATACAAAGATGTTGGAAAAAATATATCATTGGAATACCTGTAATAAAGGACGCAAGCGTTCTATATTATTTTTATGTAACCAGGTCACGTATGTAAGGAAATATTATCAATTGGTTACACTTTCGTGACCCCATTTCAATAAGGATTACCTCTACAGAATATGCCGTGCATTAAGTCATGAAGAACCACCCAACTGCTATCAGTCGCTTGGAAAGGGGCAAAAGAAGTGACCTGAGCGAGACCTATGGTGATGAAGGGAGAAATACAAACGCCCAGCCAACCTCTTAACTCCATCGGGAATGGCGGGCAATGCGCACACATTGTCACAAGATAACAGCGTGTGGCTGTTATTACACTTCGGTTTTTGTTTCTTGCGTCAATAAAATGGAATATCTCTCGGTATTTCGCGCCGTTCTCCGTTGTGCCGCCAGGAGTCCCATGATCGCCAGCATTGCTCGATACAGTCGCGATCATGCGCCACCTGGCGGCACTACCGAGAACGCAAAATATCGTGAGATATTCCATTTTATTGACACACCCACGTGCGCCAAGAAAGAAAAACCGAAGTATAGAAGACTTCGAGAACCTACCTGTCACGACGTCTTGTTATGAACGAGAGATGCCTGTCCTGTTTCTGAGTAGCGTTGGTTCCCGAACCTCTAAAGTATTTTTGCTGTCCGAATCTTCGCTTTGAATTGAAATACTCTGTCGCAGTTTGTTCTTCTTTGATCAGCAAGTAACTTTCCAGAAGCTTTTAACGATAACAGAAAGCGACATGGCTGTTAATCTTATAAAAAAGGAAGTGTGTGAACGATAAGATATGTTTTCCTCCGGCCACACTTAAACGATTTTAAATTTAAAAATATTGGTAAAGGAATTTATTATAAGTACCTAAAACCAATCTCCTAATATGAACTATAATTGTTTGATTTTAGCTATTCTTTTCAAAACATACTTATTAATACAATCTTTTTCAATTTTATTAAAATATATTGGTCATTTATTTAAAGACAAAATTCTTTAGATATCAGTTTTATAGCTATATTAAATGTGATACATAGTAAAAGCAACGTTTCAGAAATTAATTATTTCCATCTTCACGTTGCTTTTACTATGTATCATGTTTAATAGTTACAAAACAGTTATCTAAAGAAATTTCTGCCTTTAAGCACGTGTAAGTACTTTTTATCGACCCTTATGCTGCGATTTTTCTAACTTTGCCCCTCAAGGCCCGTCTTCACGATGCAATATGTCACGGTTTTCCGCTACGTTCTCAGTCGTTCCGCCAGATATTGCATGATCGCGACCGTATACGGAGAAAGAACGCGAAACGCCATGTGATATTCCATTGGAGGCATAGGGGCTTGAGGGGCAGAGTTAAAAAATTGCACTATACATTCCAGTCGGCAATTACATTATATCTAAAAAATGTAATAAAACCTTTTTTTTTGGTTAGGTTATAGGTATCCAGGCACCAGTAAAAGCCCCCTTTTCGACTTTCCATGCACGGTGCGAACTCCAGGAGGCCCGAAAAACTTGTATCTTTTCAGACTTTTTCGGGTTATTCTCTGTAAATATTTATCCTTAAGTTACGTAGCAAAATTATGCAAATCAATTTTAAAGAGGATAAAATTTCCCACAACTTTTGTATAAAACATTTTTAAAAGCAATTTTCAAGAGAGCTAAAGCTTAAAAAAATTATATTTTTCATTTCTCTAATAAGTACAAAAATACACAAGTTCAAGATAGTTTTATCAATTTATAATAGATATAATTATTGTTACAGTACTACTATTATTGATCTTTCTGCTTGTGTAAACATTGGTTCTCAAACGTATCCATTGTTAACAATCGATGGATGTGAATACGTTCGTGTTCCCGCTTAACTCTTCAACGAGGGAATAATTTCATTTCAACAAAACATTATTGCTGGGTAATAGAAATGGGGAAAAGAATACAGTGGTGGTAAGACACTCCTTGAGACGAGGATGGGAATGGAGTGAGTTTCAAACAAAACTGTTATGGAACCCGCAATGCACATCTCGTGTGTAATGCACTATAAGCAGGCACAGTGGGCGAGAGAGGCAGGGCTGTTTAATAAATGATTAGGGTGAATAAATATCCTGGCAACGACGGATATCCATCCGATAAAATATACGTAAATGGCAAATATGTACTTTGCCTACGCAGCGCGAAGTGGATAAGATGCGGTTCACGCTAATTCCAGAAGTAGCCGCTTAATGTTTTCGTCATCGAAAGCTGTTGATAAATGTAAGGAACGTTTGGCAGCACACCTTTCCTTTTAAAGGAATCTATTTCACCAGCGATATTATTAGCCATCAATGTACAAAAGGTGACTGGAATTTATACTTGGTCTTACGGAACTCCGCTAGGACTACACATAATAGACGCAATTTACGATCTACTTTTCCTAATATTAATTATTTTCTTTTTGATAATAAATTATACGAATTTAGAGAGGGATAGAATACAGAAAACGTCTGGCGCAACGAGAGCACATTTCTAAATTCGCAATTTTCGCAAGATTCAGATATTTCAACAAAATTTAGAACTTTGCCAATATTTCAAGCGTCCGTTGTTTTATCCATAAAAAAATAAGGAAACCATTGGAGCACTTTTTTAGTAAATGTTTTTTATAATTTGAATTTATTTCAAAGAGAAATTACACAAAAAACTAATCTTTTAAAAATAAATTGTACATGTCTTTTTTTCTAAGATCCGTTTGAAATGTGAACTTTCGGCAACTTCCGAAAATACAGAGTTCACCGGATATGAGACTAGCACCTTATTTTTCACCGTACTTTGATACACACGGAAAGAAATTTTGAAGAAAAAGTTTGCAGCCGGTTATAAGAAAAAACGTTTGCGTGTCTAAATTTCACGCAAAATTACGCTTCAACTGCTCATACATTCTAAAAATTGTACTTTTCCTTGTTACAAGATTTCATTTAAACAACAACTTTTATTAAAAAAGAATCCTGATCTTCAGTATTAGAGTTGTAAGAAGACGCCGAAAAAATGTGAACTTTGGAAATTTTTTAAAAATGCCATTCTTTTAAGCGTCCTTTTCGCTATCTGTAGGAAAAAGATTTATCCAGCTTTTCGTTAACAAGGCCCGGAAAAAAAATCGCAGTTTCCCGGCGCACGATTACAATACTTTCTCTTCTTACTAGGTAATGGCGAGAAACTAAACTTGTGGTGCTACAGATTGGCACAGACTTTCCTGTACTACTGTCCTTATCTGTCCAGTTAAGGTTATTTTTTTTACTTTCTCGCCCTGCTTTCCTGTTCCTTTTCCCCTCCTTTCCTTTTCCACGCACGTGCGACACTCCCACACATCTGGTGGCCAGGGCACAGAATAAATAGTGGTATCTATTCTGTGCTCAGGGGGACTTGCTCCGCATTGGGCGGTGCCCCGCTGGCAGGGATGCACTGAGGGTGAAGTGACACGAAGATGTGCAGAACGACTCCGAACCTCAAGTGCCAGTGGTTTTCTCAAGTCATACGAACACCGCCGACTCTCGGGATATAGCACTACACTTTCGGGATTAATGATCTAAGAACGCCTGGAATAAATACTCAGTTGACACATGTTGGGAGGACGTTTCATCTACTACGGTCATTGGAGTTCACGTCAATGTAATATAGAAACACTAAATAGATTAAATTAAACGAACGCTACCTATGGAACAACATTAAAAAATATTTATTTAATTAATTGAACATAAAAACTGTCAGTGTGAAAATCAAGCAACATAAAACTTAATAAAAAATCCACCGTTTTTCGCGCAGCATTACGTAACTTTCCGTATACTACGTACATTACTCCGTATATACGCACGGATACGGGAAAGTAAAAAATAATAATTGTAATCAAAAGAATTGTAATTTCTAAAATCGTATTATATATCCATTTTTACTTTCTCGCGCTTAAGAAGAGAAAGTCATGTGTGATAAAATAATAATAATGATTAATTTTACCTTTAATTTGCTAGCTCAGTTCTTTGGTTCTCATGCTCTCTATACAGAGAAGCCTGGAAGTCTGAAATTATTTATATTCCGAAGGAATTACATACAACGTGGCACAACAATAATTTTGTTTATTAAGAATGGAATTTGAGATTAACAATATAAAAATTCTCTTGCTTGATTTCATACATTAGGTTCACGGTACCGAATTGTCTGGCGTTGTGAAACGATGGCCCCGCAGTTCGTAGCCCCTTGACTTCCGCGCCGAAAATTCGTCTTCGCGCCGGTCGTCGCCGAAGTTGTCTGCTTCTTTCTTGCTGCTCACTTCTTGCACTATTGTTCCACAATTTGTCCTCCCTATTCGCGTCGATGTTCAACTTAAATAATTCAGCTTACATACGCGCCGCTACCACCAGGATGCCAGTCCACCACCAACTCTCTCTTTCCAGCGCCCTCTTCTAGCCCGTTAACAACCTTTATTACCTAGTAACCGCGACCGTCCAGATTAAAGCGCGGCGTTTGTTTTGTAATCTTTTGTATATTACAGCTCCGTCCGTCCAGATTAAGGCGCGGCGTTTGTTCTGTAATATTTTGTATATTACACATGTAATGCTGCCGAGTTTTTGGCAGAAAAACTCGTACAACCCTGGTAACGAAAAAGGGGATAAATCCAATTTCTAAATTTAGAAAAAAAATCCTCTAACACGTGGTGCAGGCAGAATCCATGTTTTATGGCTTCTTGATGCACCAAAATCGATTGCCGGCAAAACGTTTGTTCATCTGTGAACTACGCAAGCGACTAAACGTACAGCCGATTTTATCCAAATTTGATATGCCCCGATTAATCCGGCAGATGTTGTGGCCCCTTGAAAATGAAACCGATATATTTTTAACTTAGTAGAAACATGTATAGAACCCCCTCTGTACTTTTCTTGAAGTACATTTTTTTGCTGAATGAAATATGTTAATCAAAAATATCTTCAAATAAGGCCATGTTCAATTTTTCAAAAACATGAGTATTTCTTTTGCAAAATTTTGTGTTAAACATAGACAATATATATTTCTTTAAACAATTTTTTTCTTGAAAACTGCACATTTTTTATTAAATTGGAACCTTAGATAGCATAAAGGACGAATGCTGCAAGTCTCACGTTCGCTGAAATGCCTGATTTTGCTAAAATATATACAAAAAACAACTTTTTTCTACAACTACAATTGTGAAGATATATTTTTTTCTTGGTGAAATGTGTTCATAAAAACATGTCTTCAGGTAAGGTCACGTTGATTTTTTTGAAAATATGAGTAGTTTCTCTATAATTTCGCTTGAAACATAATAGACCGCTCCCAATTGATTGAGTTTAGTAGTGCCATTTTTAGTAGTGCTAAAACGCAATTTTCTCTTAAACGGCAGATAATTTTTAAAAGAAAATTGCCATTTAACGGCTAGGTGTTCGTGTTCTTTAATAATCTAAAATTAATATTTTCGTTCAACCAATAGGAAACCGAAAAATTAAGAAAATGACAAAAAAATGTACTTTGGTGGTGATAGATGGTAGCTGGCAAGAAAAAGTATGTGACAATTCCGAATAGCTGGCGAAGACCCAAGGAAATAGAAAACTAATACGGGAAAGTCTGTGCCATTTTATAGCACCACTAGTTTCGCGCAGCATTACATAACTTTCCCAATACTACGAATATCACTCCGTGTATACGTACGTATACAGGAAAGTAAAAAGTGGATAAAACCAGTTGCTAAATTAAGAAAAAAAATCCCCTAACACGTGGTGTAGCCAGAAACCCTGTTTTCTAGGTCCTTGATACCGAAAAACCAATTGAAAGGAAAACGGCCGTCTGTCTGTCCGTCTGTCCACTTGTGAACACTGCTAGCGCCTAAACCATACGTACGATTTCTTCCAAAATGGATATATCCCGGTCGATCTGGTTCTAGTCAAAGCTTTGAGATTTTGAAAAAGATTCTTCAAAATTTGGGGGTACTTAACATGTAGCCCCTCGGACATTTTCAAAATTTTCTCAAAAACGACTCCAAATTTTTTCCTTAAATTTCTTGTATGAATAAAGTAAAATTTAACTTATTAACATGGCATAGGAATGGAGTAAAAATTACTTATTAATATGGCATAGGTCCGATTTTCACGAATAACTATGAATTTTCTAAAATTGTGAAAGTTTGAATTTTTTTCGGCGTCTTTTTTCAACTACAAAATTGAAGATAGAGATTTTTCTTTCAAGTAAAATGTGCTCTCAAAAGTGAGTTCTTTGTTTAAGGTCAGGTACATTTTTTTGAAAATTTTAGTAGTTTTCGTGCAATATTGCGTGCAATATGTGCAATTTTAAAAAATTACAAAAAAGAAATTTTCTCAAAAACGGATCCAAATTTTTTCTTTAAACTATTGGTAGGGATAATGCTAAATGTACCCTATGAAATGACTTAAACGCCATATTGCTGTATTCGTTTGTTATTTAAAAAATTACAAAAATGTAATTTTTTTGACTTGTCTCTCACGTCGTTAATATTTACATCAGCGGCGAATTGTTTACATTATTATGTTTATGAGTACATGTGTTTTAACAAATGTCAAGTAAAGTTTATCGAAAACACAGCCGGTTTATGACTAGAAACTCGCTCAAATTTCCGCATTTTCAGAAACGCTCAAACGCCATTTTCTCATAAATGGGTAAAAAAATTCTTCAAACTTTTCGATCGGATAGTGCTAATGGCACTGTTTAATATGACGTAAAGTTTATTTTGAGGATTTTTTTTTGTTTTTTAAAAAATACACATATGTAGTATTTTTAAAGGATCTCTCACATCTTTAATATTCACATTACCAGCAATTTGCATACATTATTATATTTTTGAGTGTAAGTGCTTTAAATAATGTCAAATAAAGTATTTTGAAAACTCAAAAATTTTCTGTGAAAATGAGCTTCAAATTTCGCATTTTTAGTCGGGCTAAAACACAATTTTCTTTAAAACGGCACATAATGTTTAAAAGAAAATTGTCATTTAAGACTAGGTTTTTGTGTTCTTTAATGTTCTAAAATTAATCTTTTCGTTCTATCAATAGGAAACCGAAAAATTAAGAAAATGACAAAACAATGTGCTTTTGGCGGTGATAGATGGTAGCTGGCAAGAAAGAGTATGTGGCAATTCCGAATAGCTAGCGGAGACTCAAAGAAATAGAAAACTAATACGGGAAAGTCTGTGCCATTCTGTAGCACTACTAGTTCGTTTTCACGGCCCGGCAATTAATTTTTTTCCGCCGAAAAGTGGCCATTTTTTCGCGCAGCATTACATAACTTCCCCTATACTACGTATATCACTCCGTGTATACGTACGTATACGGGAAAGTAAAAAAGAGTCGAATGGTATAAACTGGGTGCTTTTTTATTTCTCGGTTAATTTTTCTTTCTGAACAAATATATTCATTTGTATTGTAAATAATAAGCAAAGTACATGTTTCTGGAATGTTTCTATGCTTCTGTACAGATATCATTAAAACATTTCAATGATTTTTCAGGAACATTTTTAACTCTGTACTTAGAGTGAATAGCGATTATACTGTTCCTAATTTGTAAGCTGCAGTCAATTAATCAACTTTGTAGAATACGAACCGAAGGGTACGAAATAACATTTTTTAGGTTTACGATTTTTCCGTATAGTGCATCTGTATAACTTTTCTGTTGTAAAGTTTTTGCATCTCTTTCTTTGTGTGATGTAATCGCAATGGTTCAATTGGTAAAATATTAACATCGAGAGTTGTGTGAGAAATTTCTTCGCAAAACTAAGTATGGATTTAAAGAGCAGTTTGTCTTCCGTTGGGGAAGGATCTCGAGGAGGATAAAAACAAGGTTCCTCATTTCTTTCTGAGCAAACAGGAAGCTGCGGTCTGGAACCGCACGTGATACCAGGCGCTTTTAGCAATAGTGGAAAACTTTTTCAAAGCAGGAAAGTAGCAAAACGACAAGTTCTCACCCCGAATGAAAATTGGTTTAATATGCAGAATTAATGCAGATAAAAAACAGTAGGAGCTATTTTAATATTTGGGCTATTACAGGCCATAAAACGTTAGTGTTCATAACTCCAGCAAATCACAATAAGAAAAAACATATTGAATTTTTTCTAAACATTACTTCGAATTAAGAGCAGTAGTAGCAAATTTAATTATAGTTTGAAATGTCGTAGAGTGTTCTTTTGGAAACTATGAATGAGAAGAATGTCTAATTCTTTACGAATCAATAAAACATTTTCTCCTAATATCTGCCTTATCAGCTGCATTTCCCTTGATGCACTTCGGGTAGGAACACAAATCATTTCCCCTGTTTCTGCCAACCTGCGATAAAATTACCTCTTCATCGTTTTCAACTTCTGACATGATTTGGACTCCTCTCTCGGAAGCGCAACTTCTCGTTCTGCGCTGCGAATCCCGAGGCAGCGGCGAGGACAGCCCCTCGTCGCTTCGGCAGGGCGCCTTTGGCTCGGGGCGCCACTGCGCTGCCACCTGGCGGGGTTGCTCTTCACTAACGTGGCGCTGGGTTGATTCATGAGTGGTTCCGGGCGCGTCAACTACTCAGGCCATTAGTCCCGCAAGTGTAGTGCATGTTTTAATCGCTGGTGGAGGCGGTCGTCCTCCCTCTTTGGATGGCGAGATCCGGCGCCCACCAATCGGCTTGCGGGCTTTCCTCCCCAACCAGGTATCTCCCACCAGCGGGGCACTGCCGCAGCCAGGACAAGCTCTAAGCTCCCGACCGGTCTCCCGACATGTGTGGTACTGTAGTGCATGGTAGTGTGTGTATGTAAGAGGATAGGATAGGACAAGGAAGAGGAAGGAAAAATTGCGCGCGGTCCGTGGCCCGTTTGTTAGGGAACTGCTCCGTCTTTCGCGTGTTGATGGGAGAAACCACGGAAAACTACTGATCAGCGCAGCCGGCCGCTGGAATTCTCCTCCAGACAGCGACTGTAAACGACCTAGCTATGTAGCTAGCGTCGAAAATTCTGCCACAGTCGGGACTTCCCCGTCAGAGGCACTGCAGTGACATCAGTAAATGCCCTGAGACACCTCAGGCTGTTGAACTACTTCGAAACAAGGTCCTGACCATCTGTGGAAGGAGAGCAAATAGTGAAAATTATAAAAAATTAGCTGATAATTCCATGCCGCAAAGACAGAACAATTTAACACAAACGTGCTAAATATGATTGAAATATATTCTTAGTAATAGTAATTGATATATATTATTAGTTCGTGGTGACTGAATATATAAAATTTTCCTTAAAGTATTTTACAATTGATCTGGGGTACGTCACTGACATACACGCAACGCACACACACGCACAGACGCGCATGCGCACACACCCCTAATCTTTACATAAATCCTCTTCATAATAATTATCTTATTAATTCTAAAAATATCTTCCACTTTAAATAATAATCGCTAATTGCTGCTTCCCCTAGATAACTAGGACAAATCCAGACGCTGACTGGAAGAGAATTCTAGCGGCCGGCAGCTCTGATCTGCAGTTTTCCTTGATTTCTCCGATCATTTCCAGGCGAATGCCGGAGAAGTACCCTAACAAATGTGCCGCAGTCCGCGCGCGATCTTTCCCTCTATTTGCTCGCCCTGTTCCGTCCTCTTAAACACACACTTTCCTGCTCTGCACATGCAGATCGGACACAGTCTGCAGCGCAGAGATTGTTCCGGGATGCACCGCTGGGAGAAATGTGGAGGGGGAAATAAACCAGCTTGGCTAGCAAACTTCACTCAAGGCAGGGAAAAGTATTATCAATGCAAATTATTTTGGCCATTTATGAGGGGAACAGTTTCTTGAAAGAACGTCTGCAGTTAATCTTCTTTTACTGTCGTACACTTATTAGTGCATAGGCTAGTCTCTGTAAACCCCTAGCGCCTTCTTGTGAGACTTGCCTGGGCAAGTATACCTAGGGTTGCTTGCAATTGCTTTCCCTAGGGGCGCTAGTGCGCCAATTTTGAATTTTCATTTTAATACCAGATAGCGGAAGCCTAGATACAATATCCGCAATCTTATCCAGCAATTTAAATCAAAACTTTGATTGGTGCTAAATTGCTGGAGGACATAATTTTGCCAGGTTCGGCCAAGTGCCTTCCCTGGGATCTTTTTTACAAGCCGACAAGCGTCCACATGCATGCCGTCTATTTTTGGCACCTCATAAATCCCCCGACTTTGAAAGGGTTTGAACTCGCGAATTTGCGATTAGTAGCCGGGCGTGATAACCAGTATACCATCAAGACCGGTTTTGCAGTTAATAATGGATTTATTTATATTTCTACAAATGGCGGCTGGGCCTTCTGTTTTCGTACAACCTTTGGAGACAGCCAAAATTTTCTTCTGTTTTGAATTTTGTATAATATATATAATAGAGTGATCTCTTTCTGTTGGGTACCCACTTTGTGTTTTAAACAGAATGAATTGTATTTAAACATTTTTTTCTATCCCGATGATGGGGCAAATTGAGCCTTGAAACGTCGATTAGGAATTCAAGAAAGTGTTGGTCTCATAAATGGCCAAAATAATTTTCCTTGATAATAGAAAACGACGAACAAGAATTTTATGAAGGGAAAACTATTACTTAGATACATGGACTTTGCTTCCGGTCACAGCGCGTGCTACTGTTGTAGTGAATATAGTTTATGTTAATCTACTTAAAGTTGGCCCCCTCTTTGCCGCAAAAAAATAAGAGAGCTGCGGAGTATGTAAATCCCGAAGCCAATGAACGACCTCCTCGCCAGAGACACTGGCGGGGGGGGATTAAAAATGGTGGGGTAAACCCCTCGCAAGGCGAAGTTTATAGTTCGGCGAAGGATTTCATATTTCAATGCGAGAGGAGCACCGCCCCCACCAGGTATAAAACATTCACTACACTAACGGGACTATTGGCCGAAGCAGTTGAGGCGTCCGGCATTATTTGTCAATTAACAGAGCATGTGACGGAACGCGGTTGGAAGTTCCCGGTTTCCGTCGAGCTTCTCTGCTCGTGGGCCAGCCGGCTTCTCGTCAGCGGCGTCTGCTGGGACTCTTATCAACGTCCGCAAGAGGCGCTAGCAGCCTCGCACGAAGGGCATTGACACTGCTCTCATGACGTCATCGCTTTCACAGGAAACGCCTGTGGTTTGGCGACCTGAAGAGATCGTCAACTCTGATAATAAAAGGGTTCGTTCCTCAGATTACGCCTTCAAGTACCGTTTTTTTTTATTGTTCGCCGAAGATTCCGGCCGCGTCGCCCGGGCAGTCGAGGGCTCATTCGCCCGACAAACCGCTGACTCAACTCCCGTGCTATCTGAGAACTATCGCTGCGCCGCTTAACGTACCTTAAAGAAAATGCTGAAAGTGGTGTCCTTCGGCTCGAATACATTCTTGGCACCTCCGAAACACATTCTGATTTGCCCTTTTAAGTAAGTCTCGAGGAATTGCTGCGATTTTCCCTTCAATAGAGCTTCACGAACAACCACTTCACGACATAAAGATCGGAGTGTAGTGTGCGTTGAGTTCCACAAGAATTATCGGGCCTATTTTTTCAACACCGCCGTTACTGCTAACGTTTACATACATCAAATATTGGCATTATTCTTCGAACAATTGACACCAGAAGAAAGGCACTATGGCACACTGCTGTTCGATCCATAAACTTTTTAAATAATGTTTATTGTGACGATCGTATAATTAGTCGTGGGTTATGGCCTCCTAGATCACCTGACTTATCTCCTTGTGATTTTTTCCTGTGGGGGTACTTGAAAGATCAGTTGAATGCAGAAAACCTGTATTCGGAGGAAGAGCTCCGGCGCTCTATTGAAGAGAAAATCGCAGCAATTCCTTGAGACTTACTTCAAAGGGCAAATCAGAATGTGTTTCGGAGGTGCCAAGAATGCATTCGAGCCGAAGGACACCACTTTCAGCATCTTCTTTAAGGTACGTTAAGCGACGCAGCGATAGTTCTCGGATAGCACGGGAGTTGAGTCAGCGGTTTGCCGGGCGAATGTGCCCTCGACTACCCGGGCGACGCGGCCGGAATCTTCGGCGAACGATAAAAGAAACACTCTGTATTATTAAAGCTGCACCTTCGTTAAGCAACTGCGTAACACGACTTGTTACGAATTTTTGTTAAAACCTTCACTCTTTCCCGTGCTCCTCATCTCAGTCTAGGACTCAATGCTCCGTATCAAATCTAGATATCCCAAAGGCTGAGCCAACTTCAGTCCACTACAATAACTACGGAATCTCAATGGCATTAACACTGAAACGAACTTCAACCTCACGCATTTGACTTAGCCCAATGTATACTACGTTCTTCCAAGTAATAAAAATCACTGCTTGTAGAAGGCCATTCCCGAAAAGTTAGAAACTGTATATTGTGTAATCAATCTCCTAGATTGTGTAACAATATTTTTGGATCTTTCAATTAAGTCAAACCTCAAATTGAACGTTCATTTAAGAGAATTGAATATAAAATTAATTTCATTATGTTACACGTTCAGAATTCTTCCAGAATCAGTCTTATTTCATGTAGCTTGTAGTGAATATTTAGAGAACTTTTGTTTTCACCAGAGATTTGGCATAATTTTTCGGAGAAACACATCCTATGTAGCTCCCAAACTTTTTGTTTACTAAATCGAATTGTACGAAGTCCCATTCACGCAATTCTAGTCAGCCGATCTTCGTGAAGATAGGAATTGTACCATTGCCTTGCCTCTTGATTTACGAATCAGTGAGTTTTGTCAAAAATGACAAACTCAGGATTGGGAACATATTTTCAGCGAATGTCTTCAGTTATAACACACGACGTAGTCGCATTAGATGTCAGTATTAACAACTCACTACAAAGAATACACATACAATACGTTTAAATTATTGTACAACACATTGCCAAAAGGCATTAAACGATTCAAATAGATACAGAAATTCAAGTGCCAAATCAAATCTTGTTTACAGCATAACTGTTTCTATAATTTTAGAGAATATACTGAGCATACAAATGAAAAGAAATATTCATTTTATCAATGATATTTCTTGTGTTAGTCACCATTCGGTCTGTATTACTCTAAACTGTGATAAGTATTGTACATTGAGCGAACTTATCCATTGAGCGAACGCTGAGACGGGCCTTTGAGTTGCTCTGAACGTCCATGTAGCTTCACTGTCTGGGCAATTTTCTGCCATTCAGTGCGGAATGTAGTTATTCAAAATATCGTTCCCGCGGCAAAGTCAATTCCGCCACTGAAATCTGTAGCTGAATGTCTTCGTTTATAATGCTGGAATACAAAAATAATTATTAACGACCTTTTCTGTTGCAAGAAATCGTTCATAATCGGGCGTTTTACTGCACAAATGATGACGTGTTCGGTTTTATGGCACAATGATTGCGTCATCACGCATTCAGCCAATCGCAGCGAGAGAATCGGGGAGAGGTAGAGGTAAACGGAACAGCCGACCACCGTTTTCTCGCAGGGATGTCAAGTACCCGAGACATCACAAGAAAGTTGTTTCGCAAAATTAAGTTTGATTCTCTTGTAAATTTGTAATGCTGTCGTACAAAAAAATTACGTATGCAACTCGTTTATAATGTTGCTTTATTGCATTCGTACTTTGAAATATTGCTTTTAATGTCGCTCGTTTTCAAAAATGTACTCATGCTATAAAGCTTTGCATTATAAACTAATTGCATAAACTACTATTCAGCACTTCTGCATGGAGATTACTTCTTGCCTTCACGGTTTATTCATTGGAAAGTGTAACTTTACTGTACGTGTACGCCATGGAAGTGATTGCCATTTAAACAAAAAAATATTTCAAATAAACAAAACGCTGGGGCGATATGAATTAACATGGCTACGGCCTCGCGTACTGATATTGATTCGAAGAGTAAATAGTTCTTCTAAGTTTCCATGCATTTGAACTAAAAAATAATGTATATAATTCGTAGGACAGTGTCTTTGGCATACACTTTTCAAATGTTCAGGATTTTGTTCGTACGCCAAACTCTCATTTTCTGTACTAGTGACTTAAATAAGTTGTATAGCAATACGAAACTGAAGGAAGAGCAAACTTCTTAAAATTGGAGAGGTTTTGAATTAGGTGGAAGGGAAGGAAATAGAATAACAGGAGTTAAGTCGTTTCGTATGTAAATATAATTCAGTTTACGCACACGAGGGTAAGTGAATCTGAAACCAGATAGATTCAGCCTTGCCCTGATGCATATTTGAACATGCAAACTCCCCAAACAAAAGCCTTTTAAATGATTAAGAATTGTAATCTCTTTGGGAATCATTTTCATGTTTACTATAGCCAAACATTACAGTCGTTTTAACTGAAGTGTGGAGCTATATTGAGTCTTTTCGCACAAAGAATGACAATACAAGATACCGTCATTATTTTCTTGGACTGGAAACGAATCCTCAGTTCCTTGAAATAAAAACCTCCTATCTGATTTACAACGCTCGCAGAATATAAGAGCAATCAATGTCTCCAAATTGCACTGTTTCACTAGCTGAGAAGGCAACGCGGGTCCTTCGTCGCAAAGAACGGAAGACAAGAGACAAACATTGACGCCCTGAATGGGATTTGAAGCCGGCAACCTTCGAACATAAGACGTGACCCCCACACGTGGCGACTTCAAGGGCAGCACGCCCTCAAAAGAGCTTGCTCTCTGAACCGCACGCTCTCTTCCTGCAAGAGCGTGCTATTCAACCAGGCGCCCTCTTTCGCCTTCGATGTGGAACACGTTCTTTCCTTAAATCCAGACGATTAACTCAGTTATACTTCTGCACCAAAGGTCGGTTTTCATCTGCATTTATTTCTGCCGTTCGTACCGTTACTGTTGTGGATGCTTGGAGTATATTCTGTATTTAGACCTGTCGTATTGACCCTTTCCTACTGACTTGCAATCTTCCATATTTTCTATTTCTGCCATCTTTGCTTCTCACATAGAGTACATTTATTTGTTTGTCTTTTTTTGTGGAATGAAAGGCAGAAGAATAGAGAGAGTTATATTGTTCTCCTTTCTTCTTTTCTACTTATTTTGCTATTCTTTTCATTTTTTCCCTCCCTTACTTCCTCGTCTGACCGCCTGTTTCACTTGTTCTCTTAGGTGTCAATATTTATTTGAGGTTTGTCACAACTTCTTCGCCACATCCTGAGGAATTCCAAGCCGGCAGGAAAGTGTTTTTCCTCCCAGAAAGAACTAGAAATCCAGGACGCGAATTCTCTCTTCCAGTTTCTACGAAGCACGCCTTGAGTTCAGCCACGTCGTTCGCCCATCCCTCATTTAGGCAGGTCTCTGCAGCAGTTCTCTACGCCCAGAAGACTTCCCCTGAAGAGAACTTATTCCTATGCCCATTGATTGAGACTCGCAATTCAGGACGCGAATCCTCTCTCCCAGTGTCTACGACGCACGCTTTGAGTTCAGCCACTTGGCTTGCCCACCTCTCATCCAGAAAGATCCCTGCAGAGCTCTCTCTCGTAGATTTCTTACCCGAGCAGTTTTTCAGTGTGTAGCTCGCAAACGAATGGCAACGCTGCTCTGATTCCCAGCACCAGCTCGCAATGAGTGCACGAGTTCTTCTCGCAATGCAGGTGGCGCTCCTCGCGGCCACTTCCGGCGTTGAGCTACGAGATAAAAGAGTGAGGGTAAACAAGTGCTGCGACGTATACGACATGCTCTCTGCTGACGGAGAGTCGTGCGTAGAAGCTCACTGGCAAGGGAACTTCTCAATTAATAGTTTCGTAAAGTACGGCATAGTTTTCCCTCCTCAGGAGCGCGAGTGGGTGCGGCGATGGCTGCCGCCCGGTCTCCCGATCGAGAACATTAATGAAGTGTACACTAATCGTATTTCTTATGCTGCTGAGGTAATCTCTCCTGTCAACGCGTCCTCCTTGTGGAATCCAGCTCTGCTTGAGAAGAAGGCCCTCTTGAGGAACAATGTCTCCTTTTCTGGAGATGAGTCCATCGCGAGGCCCAGGCCGGGAGGAGGGTACAGAGAGGCTTGGTACTGCGTGGACGCTGCGCAGCCGCCTCTGGGGCCTTTCGCGGTGCAGGTTAGAACTGATTGCAGTCCGGAGGAATGCGCCTACAAGTGCTGCTGGAACGGCCAATCTATGAGGAATATCAACGGGACATGGAAGTGCGAAAACGACGCTGAAGGCGTCTGGAGACCGCAAAAGACCTCCTTCCCAGGTTTTGATCCCGAGTTTCCCTATTCATCTATTGCTACATCTATTTTGCGTGACAACTTCCGTCTTGCGACCTTTGAGGAGCACTACGCCGAGTGGGCTCGCCACTCCAGAGGCAGCCACGACTTCCACTTCTCAACGTGGCACACTTGCTTCGACTTCTACCGCAGCAGCAACGGCACCTTGCACGAAGGGGTCTTCGTTTGCGAGTACTCTCGTATCACCAGAGGCGTCTACTGGCTGCTCCGGCCCCTATGCTTCCTCTCCGCTCTGCTGTTGACGGCGTCGCTGGTATCTGTTGCATGCGACAAGAACATGCGACAAAAGATCCACGGACGTTGCCTTGCTAGCCACGCTGCGTGCCTTTTGGTTTTCAATATCGGGCAGACTGTGTACTACCTTACAATTAGTGACCTTTTGGACGAGAGAGAAAAGCAACCGATACCGGCAGAACTTGAGACAGTATGCAAGAATTTTGGTGAGTTTTCAGATCAGACACATCTTATAGAAAGTGAATTTTAAGATTATTCATACAGGTGTATTTATAAAGGTAAGCAAAGAAAATAAATCTCCAAATACATAACACAATTTTCGAGTACTTTTTCAATATCCTTTCTTTTAAGAATACCTACACACACTATAATTAGGTCCAATATTTTATTATTTTAAATACTTCGTAGAGTATATTCATTAAAAGATAGTTTATACGAAAAGTCTACATTATACTTTTCTCTCTTTTTACTTTGCCGTATAAATACTTGTATAGGTAGTGTAGGGAAACTTAGGTAATGCTGCGGAAAATCGATTTCGAGATAACAACGGAAATACGCGTTTTCGGGTCCACTCATACCGAAAAAGTGTTGTTTGTTTTCAAAACGTCCGTCCGTCTTCCGTCCGTCAGTCTGTCCGTCTGTCGTCTGCCCGTGTATGTCAGTCTACGAATACGACTACCGCCTAACCCTTAAGTAGGACTTATGCCAAATGGATATTCCCCAGTCGATTTGGCTCGATTCAAGGCGGTGCGATTTTTAAAAACTTCCTTCACAATTTGGGAGTACTTTACATTAAGCCCCTCCGCACGTTTTCAAAAGTTTCTCAAAAAGGCTCGAAATTCTTTCTAAATTTCTTATAAGAATAGAGTAAAATACACTTATAAAGTTGGCGTAGGTCCTATTTTCTCAATCAGCTCTCAATTTACGAAAATTGCAAAATTTTGAATTTTTTCGGCGGCTTCCTACAACTACAAAATTGAAGATGAAGATTTGTCCTTCAAATAAATTTTTTTCTCCATAGTGAGTTATTTCATTAAGATCATGTACATATTTTTGAATCACATTTTTTTTCACGCAAGCTTGTCTCATCACTCCACCGTTACAACCTCGTCGTGTGGCCACGCGTTTGCTTGCGTAGGGATTTTATACTTCGTTCTTTCCAGAATTTGCACCACTTCCAGTGAAATCCTAAGCCAAAATACCAATGAAAGAAACATCACAGTAAGCCAAGAAGAACTAACAATATAAAGAAAAAAAACTGGAAAAAAAGGAGATATGCAAGTATGAGTTTAGCATTCACACTGCTTGTACGTATTCCCGCTACTCTTTCAAATTTATGCTCGAAATTTTTTAAATATGATCGCAGTTATTTGCATTTCATCTTAATATAAAGCAAATTACCTCTTCTACATCTCTTCTAAGAGTTTCTGTGGTTTCGGAAACGATGGCTCGTAACAGCACTATTCACATAGTGATTTGTCCTCGCCTTGCAACTTCTCCGATCGGTTTTTCGGTTCCAAAAGAGAGAGAAATGCTACCTATAGCTTTTCGTTCTTCGTGCTACTTCAGCGAACTCTGTAGTTGCGTTTCTGCACTTGTTCTTTTGTTTTTCTGGCGCGCGTTTGAACGCGTCCTTTACAACCTCGTCGTGTTTACGCAGAAGAGGGATGTGACACGTTTTACCATGTCTATGGGTAAACGGGTGTTCTTTGTAATTTGAACCCATCAGTATATACGTATGTACACGAGAAAAAAAACGTGGTTCAGTGGTTAAATATTTGTAGCCCGTGCTGTAATATACAAAATTAACTTATAAATCTGTGATCACGGGGCAAAAGTTCTTCAGTCAATTTTTGGCGAAATAGAGTTAAGTACTGAAACTACAAGTTCAGTATCTATATTTTATTTTAGTAAAACTAGCGAATTTAAATGTTGCTTCCTTAATGAGAAAAATGCATTGGGAAATAGCGGTGAGGGTAGGAAAAAGCGTTGCTTCAATAATTTAACCCTTGTTTTCTCCAAACTAAGATTTTTGACTTAAGAACTTTTACCCCGTGACTTCAGAAATGATGGTAAAGAACACGAACCATGTACTGGAATTGTCTCTTCTTGGAGCGTGTTAGTTACGAAGTGAACTGTCGTATCTACTAGTGCCTTGCATTCGAGCATTTTACTCGAGTAAGCTTGCTGCACCAAAGAGTTCTCCTTTTGGCCGCCAGATGTCACTGAGATGCGAATTCATTCGAACATCTGATAGCCAGTCGGGAATGCCATCTTCGAAAGCACCTCGAGATACAACTTGGCTTACAGTGATGGAGAGTGAAGAGAAAAATATGTTAGAAAACAAACTTCACGGCAGGGAATACAAGCTAAAGTAAAAAATGTGAGAGGTGAAGTTTGGAAACAGATTTTCTTCGTTGTTATATTAGTCACTAGTTATTATTTTAAAAGACAAGAAAACTCTTTGTTACCTGAGCAAGTGTGTGAAATTTTATAGATTCATGACGCCAAAATGTGTATGAATTCTTAATAATCAAATATTGTAAAATGTTACTTGCTTGTATCTACTTTTGAGTTTGCTACCTATACTACTTTAAACTTTAAAGTATTACTTTTAAGTTTGCTACCTATAGTCTTTGAAATTTCATACTTTTCAATATCTGCGCAGGCAGTGAGCGCGACACGAAATATGAATTAGTTATTGTCGTAATAGCGGAAAATTTGCTCATCCTTTCGTAAGTTTCTGGCCGATGCCAGAAAAATGCCGCTCAAAAATGAAAACCATGAGATGCACATTTGATCTTAGATGTCTCAAAGCATTACGATAACGGTTTCCCGCCCGGCGAATAGCAGAGATTCGAGTGTGCGATACTCGAGTATCCTGTACTCTAGGACGGGATGCTCGAGCGAGTAAGAGCGAGTAAAATCGCGAAGATGCAACGCTCTAGTATTCACAGAGCAACCTAACATTTCACTAATGAGTGTATCTTCTGTGTGCAGGTCTGTCAATGTATTTCACCCTGACTTCTTCCTGGATTTGGCTGACGGCCCTGTGTGTAAACATGGCGAGGGGATTCAGGTACGAAAATATATTCGTTCTAAACGAAGTGCACTCAACTGAACCTACAGCTATTCGCTTTCCTACATCTACCACCTTCATATTTTTGGTCGTTTGCAATCAAACCTACATAAGAGTCACGTACACGCAGCAAGCGTCTCCGCCACATCGCCCGATCCGAGCCAATCAATAGCCGGCCCCCACCACAGTCCCGCTGGTACAAATATCCCCACGGACCGGGCGGCTCCGTCCGTCATCGGGAAACCATCGAAGTGGATTCTTCGTCCGAGACCACATCGCCACTGAGGATGTCCGTCGCAGTTGCAGATGAAACGTTTGGAAGTATGTTTTCCAATAAACCACGGCCCACTAGCCCGGAAGAAAACGTTGACTACAACTCCGGCCGTGAAAGCGTAGGTCCTAAAGTTACGTGACTCACTCTGTATATAGAAGATGATGCTTGAGTGTTTCTGAAAATCCGTAATTTTCAGCTAGTTTTCTTAGAAAACGGTTGAGTTTTGGAGAAATTTTACTTGACATTATTGGGACATTATGAGCACATTTACTCATAAATATAATAATGCGAACAAATCGTCGCTAACGTAAATATCGACAACGTAAGAGACAAGTAAAAAAATTAAATTTTTGTAATTTTTGAAAAAACAAGAGAAAAGAGCAATATGGATTTTATGTCATCTCATCGAGTACATTTAGCAATATTCCTACCAAAAGTTAAAAAAAATTGGAGCCGTTTTTGTGAAAATCTTGTTTTTGTAATTTTTAAAAATTACACATATTGCACGCAATATTGCGCGAAAACTACTAAAATTGTCACAACAATGTACATCACCTTAAAGAAGGAACTCACTATGAAGAATTTTATTTAAAGGAAAAATCTTTTTCTGCAATTTTGTAGTTGAAGGAAGGCGCCGAATAAAATGCAAACTTAAGCAATTTTCGAAAATTCAGAGTTATTCGTGAAAATCAAACCAATGCCACCTTATTTTACACTATTCTTGCAAGAAAATTTGCCTGTGCCATTCTGTAGCACCACTAGTTTATTATTCGGATACTTTGTTATCCAATCTAAACGTTTAAGTACTACAGGACGAGCTTCCCCGGAATATTTTGCCATATCTCCGGATGTACATTTGCAAAATACACTCAACAAGTTACATGAAGGCTGTCATAATTAGAAAGAATTCTGAATGCATAACACAACGGACATAATTTAGTGTTTAATTCCATTTAAAGTTTCATTGAATTGAGACAACCCGAAATTTTGTTTTCTTAACATCAGCTAATTTCATGTTGTTCATTTTAAATCGAGCATGCCATTGCGGATTTGAAATCCAAAAGTGCATTGAAATCATCTTTCCTTCGTTAAATTTTAATTTGTTAATACGAAATCGCTTCGAAACTTCTGAATTGACACTATTGGTTGTTGTTTTATTTTGCAAAGAACATTCGTGTCATCGGCGAACACGACACTTCTTCCATTTTTAATGGACGAAGGCATATCGTTTACGTATAACAGAAAGACGATAGGGCGTAAGGTCGATCCGTGCTCAAAATACATGCCTTTGCTCTTGGTAAAGAATTGGAAAGATAATCAGATAATGTTCTTTCCTGCTGTGTATTTCTACTCTTTGGGATCGATATTTAAGGTACATGGTCATGCAATGTAGAGCAATACCACGAATTCCTTATGAAGTTATTTTTGAGAGCAATATGTCATGGTCAAAAGCTTTCAAAAGACCTCAAAATATTCCAAATGGTGCTTAATTTTGGTTCATTGATGAAGCAATATCGTTGAGAAAAGAAAAAATGACAGTTTCTGTAGATCCACTAGACTTGCTGAGCGAATTCCCTACTTGATCGACTTGCTGAGTGAATACTCAACTTGTTCGACTTGCTTGAGCTGATGCCCCACTTGATCGTCTTGCTGGAGCGGATTCTTCACTTGATCGACTTGATTAACCGGATCCCCACTTGAGTTGTAGGAGCGGATCCTCTTTTTGATCGACTAGCTAGAGCGGATCCCCCACTTGATCGACTTGCATGACGGATTCCAAACTTGATGGACTCTTTAAGCGGATCCTCCTCTTGATCGACTTGCTTGAGCGTTTCCTCCATTTGATCGACTTGTTAGAGCGGATCCCTAACTTGATCGTCTTGATGAGCGGATCCTCCACTTGATCGACTGGCTGAGCGGATCCCCTACTCGATCGACTTGCTGAGCGGACCCCCCACATGCTGAGCAGATCCCCTACTTGATCGACTTGCTGAGCGGATCCCCCACTTGATCGACTTGCTGAGCGGATCCCCTACTTGATCGACTTGCTTGAGCGCATACTCCATTTCATTGACTTGCTGAGCGGATCCCCTACTTGATCGACTTGCTGAGCGGATCCCCTAGTTGATCGACTTGCTGAGCGTATCCCCTACTTGATCGACTTGTTTGAGCACATACTCCACTTCATTGACTTGCTGAGCGGTTCCCCTACTTGATCGACTTGCTGAGCGGATCCCCTACTTGGTCGACTTGCTGAGCGGATCCCCCACTTGATCGACTTGCTGAGTGGATCCCCTACTTGATCGACTTGCTTGAGCTCATACTCCACTACATTGACTTGCTGAGCGGATCCCCTTCTTGATCGACTTGCTTGAGCGCATACTCCCTTTCATTGACTTGCTGAGCGGATCTCCTACTTGATCGACTTGCTGAGCGGATCCCCTACTTGATCGACTTGCTGAGCGGATCCCCTACTTGATCGACTTGCTGAGCGGATCCCCCACTTGATCGACTTGCTGAGCGGATCCCCTACTTGATCGACTTGCTTGAGCGCATACTCCATTTCATTGACTTGCTGAGCGGATCCCCTACTTGATCGACTTGCTTGAGCGCATACTCCATTTCATTGACTTGCTGAGCGGATCCCCTACTTGATCGACTTGCTGAGCGGATCTTCCACTTGATTTAAGACTACACTTAGATTGTAATTTTCCAAAATTGTGTTGAGTTTGAAAACGCTTGTTTTTTTCTGAGAAAAGTTTCCATTCGTATATACAAAAGCCTTTCTAAGGTTTTTGGAGAAAACTGAGAAAAAGAGAACTGCAACATTGCTGTGACAGCCTGTAATATTGAATTACATTTTATTCCCTTTTTTATAAAGTGGCTTAATTTTAAAATATATGGAAATATTCTTATGCATAAAGAAGCATTAAAAATGCAATTGAACGGCTGTGTAAGAGCAGAAGCACAAGTTTTTAGTAGGCATGCCGGAAATTCATCCAAACCAGACGAATATTTATATTTTAGTTTACAGACTATTTCAAGGATTTCACTGGAAGAGGATTCGGAAATAAACATTGTGTCGAAATGTTTTTCGAAAATTTCGAGTAGATTCAATTTTTAGAAAGTCTAGTAGATTAGATGTTTAGAATAATATGCCACGTCTTTAATTTACAATTATCAATTCGTAACAGTTACGGAATCAGAAAAGAATTACTAAGGAAATATTTACAACTCATATATTTCGAACGAATCACAATTGATGCTTTAACAACACCACGTGTTGTGACTGATCCTGTAATTAATTCTTATTTTTTAAGGCTGAAAACGCATTTAAATGTAGATTTTTTTGTTGATTTATTAGGTTTGAAATATTTAATTTTTGCAACTATTGTTCTACAATTTGTAATGAGTTTTATAAGTGATAACTGAGATGTGATAATATGGCAAGCAGTTGCGGTATTATAATATCACATATCCGTTACTATGCGCGAGAAAGTACGTGCTGTTATAGTCGATTGTCGAATTCGTGTTGATGTATTAGCTTTAAAATAATAAGTTTTTGCACCTCATGCGCTACGACTGCTTGTAAGTTTTAGAAATGATGGCTATAATGAGATAATATGGCCAGGAATAACTTTATTGTAACACTACGTAACCGATAATGAAGTTAAAAAAGTCTTGCGGTTGTATCACCTCAAGTTTGATTTCATTTCTTCTGTAGATTGCCCATGATACGTTTGATAAAGGAAACAGAAAGAGATTCTTCGCACTCACAGTATTCGCATGGGAGTTGGCATTATTGCTGACGATTTCATTATCCTTTCGAATCGTTTATGGAGCTATGGAAAGGATAGAGAACATTATACGCTATACCTCGATGTACCCTATCGTTATCGAATTGTATTTTCTTAATCGAGCGTAGAATAATAGCCATTCTACGCGAGTAGAAGACTATACTTTCTCTACAACTTTGAATTTGATATTTTAAAAATATCCAATGGGCGCCTTAACCTCAACACATAGCACGCAGCGCCTCTGTAGGCGACTGCGAGAACCCTTTGTCGTGATATAATGAACGAAGACGAATGTGATTGGTCGAGAGACGTGCGAGAATAATATTCTCAGCTGGCTCGTGGAATCGTCATCATCACTGTATCCGATTACGTGCAGAAATGTATACATTCCGGAGTAGTCGTAGAGAAAACAAATTACGTCGTCAATAACACTTCTCTTTCTTTTGTAGGTTGAACATGCCACGCCTCAATAAAGAAAGCGGAAAGAGATTCCTGGCGATTTCAGCCTTCGCTTGGGGGCTGCCCGCAGTGCTCACAATAACGTGTTCCTTCTTGTTTACCCAACCGTCGTATCGAGATACACCAGCATGGTACACCCCATCGCTTATGGAGACAAGAACGTGTTACATCGAAGCACTTTCCGACAGAACAGGTAACAAACTCAGTGCATGAGTAGGAGGACGAGCAGTCCACGAATTACCTTCTCCTGTCACAAAAATTAACGATTGCAACTTATGAAATTGCCTGTTTTGAAAAGCTTGATCAGCAGGCTGAAAGAGTTATTCACAGCAGGCCAAACAACCTTTACTATAAAGTTGGATAATTAGAAAGGAAATTAAGGTAAACAATGCTTAATTATCAGGTAAGCTGTTGATATATTATATACACTTGGGTTTTTATTTCTTGGCGCCTGGGACCTGTCTTCAGGATAGAATATCTCACGGTAATTTGTGTCGTTGTCGGACGTGCCGCTAGGAGCCGCATTATTGTTGCACAGCTTGATACAGTCGCGATCATGCAACTCCTCACGCGCCAAGAAATAAAAAACAGATAAATTCCACTATAAACCGGCAATGAGTGGGACATGATCAGTTACACCAATGTTACTGTTTTATCATACTGTATAAACTAGTGGTGCTACAACAGTACATACATTTTCGATGTTACCGACAGGTGACCCGCACGTTTGAGAAGAACCTCACCACGGCAACAAAGCGATCCATCTTAAGATTTCGATTAAGTATCAGATTTAAGTATTATGCTAATTCTTGAAATGCGAGGCCTCGCCTCACGGATCCCCTTTTGAAATCAAATCACGAATTAAATCCTCAATTGTAGCTTCTCTGTGCGCACGTTTTGTTGAGCACTCCTTTTGCTTGCAGTTCATTTACCGTTGAAATTGATTTTCTATGACTCGGGAAGAACTATTTTTCATTCAATTCAATTTTATATTCAAATATTTTTATTTTTCTAAAATAATTATCTTCTAAATTCATTTTTTCGTTTTCTATTTTCGTGTTTTTTTTATTCTGGCCCTCAAGAAAATGTGCGCAGATAAATCTCTTTCCCCACACGTCACATACATTTTTTACTGTTTTTGACGAATAAAAAAATTAATTGTTACTATTCACGTCGTTTCAATGTGTGATGCGTGCACGAACCAGAATCACGCACGCATGAACAAATCCTCCGCGCATCACAGGAGCAGCCGGGCAAGCTGAGCTCACGGTGTAAGAGATATAGGTGTGTTCACTTCCTGTCTAAAATGAAGCTTAGGTGAGGCTAGTTCGCACAGTTCTCGCATATAAGTGCTGAGATCTTTGGGTCTCGTTTGGGCAAGGTCGTGATTGATCGTGATCCATTCGACAGCGAGTTCTCAATCACTAAAGATGATTTTCCGTGCCGAGACCCGGTACCTCAGTCCTCTGACTTTACTCGCCTACACAAATGTCACTGCGTTCTAGAAGAACCGTACGTACTTGGGTCGCCGCTTAGAAACGTAATTGTCTCAACCCAAACATTTCCAACACGAAATTTGTGCAATTTTTGCAAAAACGGAGAGCCCGCCCAAAATGGGACCAGGACCATATATTTTATTTTTCGACCTTACGAAGGGGCTTGTTATTAAGAAAAAATTATAATAACTTTCCCGTCCTTACGAAGGTACTTCTTAAGAAGAGAAAATTATGTAATCATGCACCGGATAACGACGAATTTTCGGCAGAAAAGCCCTTGTTGCCGGGCTCTGGTAACAAAAAAGTAGATAAACCCTGTTGCCAAATATAGTGAACAGACGTGAACCGTGATACAGTGAACAGATGTAGCCAAAGTTCATGTTTTTTGTAGGACCTTGATTCCGAAAAATCAACTGACGGCAAAACGTCTGACTGTGCGTCTATGTTTCATGATAGGACTTAAACAATTCAGCCCATTTTCTCCAAAATTAATTTTTCCCAATCGATCAGAATGAACTCGAGGCTTTGAGGGTTTCAAACAGACATAGGCCTGGCCTTCTGGCTGTCTGGCTGCCTCCGCGGGCACGGTGCTTTGCACATAGCAAGAGCATTCAGATAATTTCCAACACAAGAATTGACACTATCCTTATACAGCAATTGGTGATACTGCGACGCTTAAACATTGAATGGTTTTATAACTTATGTGTCATTTCAGAGAACAATCTTTATACTATTTTTTATCTGAGATTTAGAATTTCAGATAATTCTAACGATTATTTTCTAACCACTTTGATGTTTCAGAGTTTCATCTTCATTATAAAAGCTGGATGTATTACTTTATGAAATCTGGAACCGCACTGTTCTATTATGGCCCTATGTGTTGTCTCGTCCTGTCTAATATCATCTGCCTCGTGGTGTCTTTGAGGAAGATTCAGTACCTCAGGCGAGGAAACTCTGTGCTTCGCCGAGAGGAGGACCAGATCCCCCTGAGTCAGAGACATACGGGGGGAAACAACCCTCCCACGGCACACACTGCGACGGGCAATGGACAGACACCACAGGGCAGGAACAGAAGTGGCACTACGGTCGACGCGAAAACGTGAGACATGATTTGATCATTCTCTAAAATACTATAGATACTAGTAAAATGTAAATATTATATCGTTTCTTTTGTTACAGGATTAAACTATATATAAAAATGGTACTTCTTTCCGGAGGTATTGAACTGCTCACAGAAGTCATTATGTGGGCCACTACAGCCAACAATGTCGCATTTTATTCTACAGAAACCCCGAATGCTTATTCTCGTAAGGATAGGGACTTGGCTTATCGAGCGGCGGGTTACGTCACTGACTTCTTCCGCGCGGCGGTCGTCACTTGGTTGGCCGCTCCCGAAGGGGGTTACTTGGGCCTTGTCATGAGGATACTGCGTCGAGGCAAGAGAGAGAAGAAGTCAGCAGCAGCAGGCGGCGCAGGCAGAAGGAAGAAAAACGTTGCGTAGAGGAGCCCCGACCAGGACGCCTCCTGGCGAGCACGAGCGCACACGCTCGCGTACTCCTCCGCGCAACGGTGGTCCAAAGCTCCCCTCGCCAACCCTCCAGTGAAAGAAGGCATTGTATCCATAGGCAGCAGGTCAATACCTGACATTTAAACCATCGGCTACAGACAATACCTTTTAAAAATATAAATGTAACTATAGAAATGTTCGAAATAATCTTATTCAGTTACATACTAATGCACGTGCATTTCTTCCGATAGTGACTTACCAGACATTGCGCTACTCATGAGAAAAGTTTGGACTTCCGGAGCTTTGGACATAGGAAGAAGCTATCCTGTATGGTTCCCTGATTCGTCACGACCGATTGGACAATTAATATATGTCAGACGGACAAGGAGTAAAGATGTCTGAGGAAGGTGTAATTTGCAAGTAATTTTTTTCTTATTAGAATTTCCATAAATTCTTTCGAAGTTTGACATATTTTTTATGATTTTGCCGATTAAACGGTTTTTTAAAAGTAAGTTCTTTCTTTTTATCAGATTTAACGAAACGCCTTCAAATTCTTCTCAATTCTCCTTCAAATTCTGTCAATTCCTTAGCTTTGAGGTTAGGGCGAAACCAGGTAAGTGATGTTTTGCTTTTGTAGCGCGACCGTCAAACAGCTCAGTAGCCAGGCCCTGAAATCTGGATCTCCTCAATGAGAAGAAATTAATTTAAGGGGAGAGGATACCGTGAAATGGGTCAAATTATCGATTTTCCGTTTTTTTAGCTAAATAAATGGTTCAATTCTTGTCCTTTCCAAATGTTTCTACCTTTTTCTTCTAGGTCTCCTGGAAGCCCTTTTAACTCTCATTTAAATGTTCTAGTGCACATGAGTGATGCCCCCTTTCCTGACTGCATACACGTGCGGCTATTGTTTCGCAATATTAACCTCATCATTGTTTGTTAATGAGTTATTGAAACCCACTGTTGTTTTACGTAGTTAGCACTGATATTTTCCGGTGACAAATATAATTCCGAATATGGTGTAGGAATGTTCTAGTCATGAATTCATGGCTCAGTGGTTCTAGTAGAGCAGTGGTAAGTAGACATTTCAAATTGCGTTTGGCGAACAATTTTCAGCACAACCACTAGAATTCGCTGTCCACGCAGTACCAAAGAAGAGAACACACTTCAAGTGGGCCAGTTGAAAGCCGATGCCCAGTATGTCTTTACCACAGAATATATTGTTTATCCCACAACGTATAGCAACTCATTTTTTTAAATTATTAACTCATGGTTTTACCAATAAGCAATTCAATAATATCAAAGAATATTTATGACCTCGATGACTTCCTGACAAGTCAGTTGATACTTTTGTTTCTGCGTTAGTAAACTAGATTAAAGTTAATGGCCTGTTCAACTAGGTTTACGAAATTAATTAAAATCTCATTTCCATTCACCTGGGGAACTCGAAGCAATTTCTGGTTTTATTGCTGCAACTGAAGCACCTTCACAACATGCTGCAAGAGGATCCTGCTGCAAGACATCAGAAAATAACATCACAATGCACTGAGATACACAACGGCAAAGGTAGGAAGGGTATATTTAAACTTGGTAATTCATAACCATTTTGATTTACTGATATTCTGGAAAACCCCTTTCAGCTGGTTAACAAACACCTGACAAATAATCAGTGAGAAATAGAATCTAACACAGTTTTCACTCTCTCAGTTATGTGAAAACCAGTGGCGTGCATTCCAGGTAAGCTAGGTAAGCTGCGCTTACCCTGAAAAAAAATCCGTTAAATGTAATTATTGTAGAGTGAAATTGCGACTTTCACCATGATGAGAACTCAACTAGGAGTTTAAATTTCTGTCAAGGAAGGGTACACTGCCTTGCGAATGCGCCCGGCCAGAGCGTGGCCCTACATTGAGCATACAACGCTGATGCAGACGGAGACGGAAAGCGGGTGAAAGAGACGGAGATAGTAAGCGCCGCCACCTGGCCCGAAGTGAGCATTGCGATGTTCTCCATCTAAATGCATTAGGGAGTTCGCGCATACGCTCTTGACTTTTAGGAAGCTCCATATGATTGTATGCAGCTCTCTGGAAAGCGCAGCAACCCAGGCCCGCCGCCTACAGCATCACCCAGGCTGGCCCTGAAATGAGCTTGCAGACGTGTTCGCATATGACACAGTGGTAAGCGCCGCCTAGTGAGTCTGGTGTTGTAAGAGATAATACGAACTCGTGATTTTTTTTCATCTGTGCGTATTATTTCTATGTGTGTTCTTCCCGTGTGCTGTCTTTTGTTTCGTAACGGTAAGGCACTGAGCTATGGCAGAAAATACATGTAAAATTGAGGATATTTTAAAAAATCCGTTCAGTTGTTGTACTTTTGTGGAGAAAAGTGATGTTATTCGAGTAGGGAGACCTGTTCCGGAACTTCCTGACTTCAGATGTTTGCACAAAGAAAAGGGAAGGGAATATTTTCACTATTTTAATACTAAAAAGTATGATCTCACTAATGGTATGATTAAACTAAGGTAGTAGAAAACTTAATAAATTATTTTGGTGGCCATGTTTACTGTTTTCCCATGATCATAATCTATGGAACAAAGAAGGCTATAACAATTTGAACAACCTTTCCAATGCAATAGCAAAACACGAACGTTCACAAAGTCATTTGCGTTCACTTGTTAAGCTGGCCAGTTTTGGAAGTGTCCGCATCGAAACTGAACTTGATCTTCAGTTGAGATCAGACGTAATGCGACATAATGAGACAGAAAAAAATAGAGACATATTAAAACGCCTAATTGACACAACTTGTTTTTTAGCAATGCAGGAATTGCCTTTCAGAGGGCATCGTGAAAATGAAAAGTCGGTTAACAAAGGCAATTACATTGAACTTCTAAATTTGTTGAGTACGTATGATACTACATTGTAATAACACCTAGAATTTGCCAAAACATTTAAAGGCACTTCCAACAGAATTCAAAATGTTTTGATTTCTGCCATTTCTTGAGCAAATATATCAAAGATGATATTGCCACGGCCCAGCACGTTGCGATTATTTTAGATGAAACATCCGACGTAATTAACAAATCATAATTAGCTACTTCTCTGAGATATGTTCAGGAAAAACTGGAGAAATTCAGGAAACATTTTTATCGTTTGTGGACGTAAGGGCGGATAGACCTGCCAATGGATTATTTAATCATGTGGAACAAATAGTAAAATTCGGCGACAAATTGGTTGCTCAGACATATAAGGGAGCAGCAGAATCTGCCAAACAAGAGAGGAGAATAGAGTTTATTTTGAAATAAATTAGGTAAGATTACTTGTTTACTTTCAACATTATTTATCCAGTAGATATGATGTAATGACAAATATTTGTTGTTCCTTACGCTTTACTTCAAATGGTATAACAGCGTATGTACGTCTTCAGTTGCCATTTTATTGCGGCTCCATTGCGAGTGGTAATAATTAATGTTGTTAATAATGGTGTTAATAATTAATGTACCTAAAAGTGGCCAAATATATAATTTTCAATATTACGTATACTTTACTCTTTCACAGACTTACAATTTGACATCTACGTCCGTAATTGAAGAATTGTTAACTTGATTTTGGAAGCTGAACCGCTTAAAACAAAAATTGTTTATAAAATACAACAAATAAATCAATTCAGCGTTTTGGTTATGTTTTCGCGTTTAAATTTGCCATTCTGCTTACTATTTCTGAATGTTTACTTTACTATTTCTGAATGGCCACTTTTAGGTACATTAATTATTAAGTATAATTAATTATTTTAAATCAATGTATATTTTAGTTTAAAATAGCTTCAAAATAATGTGATTACTAATTGGCACAAAGTATCCTCAATGGGAAAATGAAGCCCTTTTTTTCGTAAGTTTTCAACTTTTTAAAAAATACTTAGAGTTAAATCTAAAAGTTGTAATTTTTACTGAAGTTTGGTATGATAGCGGTCTAGCATGTGTGCAATTTTCAGATTTTTATCTGGTCCCCCAACAGAGATATAACAGTTCAAAATTGGGAAAAAATCCAAAATTCCAATTTTCAAGAGGATGTAATTTTCAAGGGGTGTATTGTATACCAATGATATTTTACAAAAAGTAACTATACTGTTGTGTGTAAAAGCACAGAAAAAATTAAGGCTTAGATTCTATTCCTTCTTTGAAAAATTACTCTCTGAAACTCGAATTTTGTTCACTCGCGTTCCATATATTTGGTTGCAAATATTTCCCAAATACAAACATACAAAATAGGTAAATAATATTTCGATTTGCAGACCAGAGTATGCTGAATCGAATACTTTTTATTCTAGAATGCTAGAACCACCTAGAGCTGAGTAAATTAGGAAAGAGAAAATGTCTGCGAACGAGAAAAATGGCGCACGGCGCGAAACAAAAATGGCCGCCATTTGTAAACCAGGTACAATAAAAAAAAGTTGAAGATGGTTTTGAACAGCCAAAACATAAGGCAATTTACGTACAAAATATGATTTTATTCGAGATGGTCGAGCGACCAATTTATTAAATTCTGGACCATTTAAAATGGATTGACCCGCCCTCATTAACATTGTCATTTATCTCGGCACTCCTCTCGTCGCGGTACTACACCTGGCGTGGTTTCCGCCGACTCTGTCTGATCTGCGGTCGGAGTGCCTACTTCCTCTCCCTCTCCTAAATGCATTCTTTCAATACCCCTTAACAATTCATTTCTGTCCCCCCCATCGCTAACTTCCTCACTAGGAATCTGGCTAGCCTCTCTGTAATCTGTGCGTTCTGCCATTTAACTGCCTGTTTAACACAATTTACAACACTCAATACAATCGATACCCCACTTGCTGCGCTACACAACACAAGAAATAAACCCTTTTCTGAAAACATACATGCACAAAATAACCCTGGCACTGTGCAGTTTAGCTTAATTGCTCATGTAGTGTTTCGATTCTCTGTAGTATCGATGACTATCGATCACTGCCACAATAAGTTGGGCGCCTATCAATCTGACGAATACCCCGCCTAGCTATCAGTCAATACGCCTGTCGGGATATTCGCAGATATCATGCTCTTTCGAGCTTTATTTATCTCAGGCAGTGGGATCTTTTGGGTGTCAGGAATCCAAACACAAGGCACACACATGAGAAAAAAATCCAATTAAACTGGGTTTATTGATGAACCCTTTTAAAAAAAATACAGTAATCATTCTGTGAAAGAACATGTGAAATACACACACACACTCAACAATACCTTGCTTTGTTGCACTGAACAATTCATGCTTGCCACTCTCAGCCCTGTCCTGGGAATTCCCGTTAACTAATTGTTTACATCTCGTGCTCAAAGCCGCCCAGTGACGCCGAGGTCGGTCTCGGCTAGCTATTCAAACTTGCCCGATACTCCTGCCAGCTGCCATCTATCGCCACCAAACGGTCCGTCTATAAATTAGGTAATGAAGAGAAAATTATGTACTGTTGCGCGAAAAAAACGGCGAACTTTGGGCAGTAAAAGAGGGCTCTGGTAACGAAAAAGTGGATAAATTTTTTTGCTAAATTTAGAAAAAAATACTCCAACACGCGGTGTAGCCAAAATCCATGTTTTATGGCTCCATGTTATCGAAAAATCGATTGACGCCAAAATGTCTATCCGCCTGCTTGTGAACAACACTAGCGACTAAATCTTTCAACCGATTTTCTGCGACAGTTTAAGTCAGAATGTTTCTTTTTAAGAGGAAATTACTAGTATATTTTTGATTTTTAAAGAACGTCAAGCAGTTTTTTTTCAAGAAAAACGAGTAATTAGTGAGAAATAGCTCTACGAGAAAAAATATTTTCCCATGCACATTCCCTCATGTGTATTTTTTGCTAATCGACAAATTCCCAACGGAAAACAGATGTCGGTTTTTACCAACTTTCCTATATCCTGCGTACTGGATCAACGCAGGAAGATGTGGGTTTCCTCCTTCCTCTCTGGCGCCAACTCGCAATCCGACGCGATTGCCTTCACCCAGTGTCTACGACGCACGCCATGAGTTAGGCCACGTCGTTCGCCCATGCCACATTCAGGAAGATCTCTACAGCGGTCCTCTACAACCAGAAGACTTTCCCTGAAAAGAACTTATTACTACGCGCGTTGACTGAGAATCGCTATCCAGGACGCGAAACCTCTCTCTCAGTGTGTACTTCGCTCGCCTGCCTTGTGTTCAGTTGCCCTCTAGCCCTCACCCCGGAAGATCTCTGATTGGTTAGCGCACTCAGAAGCCCTTCCTGGAAGTGACCTCGCGCCGTCCATTTATTTGCCTGAAATCTGCGTAACGAGCATTGTGCAAGTGCGCGAACGAGAGGACGCGCGAAGCAGTACCGACTCCCAGCACCCTCCATTTTCCTTCTCCTTCACAGCCATGCGAGCTCTCGTCCTGATCGTTGGGGTTATGGCGATCCTGGCGGCCGCTGCATGCGTCAACTTACAGGTTTTTAAGTGCTGCGCCGTAAACGAGATGCTCTCAGCTGATGGAAAGTCGTGCGTAGAAGCTCATTCGCAAGGGAACTTCTCAATTAAAAGAAATAAGTACGGTTTTGTTGTCTCTCCTCTGGACAGCGAGTGGCTGCGGCGCTGGCTGCCGCCCGGTCTTCCGGTGGAGAGCATCAGTCAAGTGCGTATTGATATTGGATATAATGGTGAGATAGTCTCTTCTGTCAACGCGTCCTCCTTGCGGGATCCAGCTCTGCTTGAGAAGAACGGTCTCTTGAGAAACACCGTCGCCTTCTTTGATGACTATCACATCGCAAGGCCCAGGCCAGGAGGAGGATTCAGGAAGGCTTGGTACTGCGTGGCCGCTGCGCCGCCACCTCTGGGGCCCTTTGCAATGCGGTTCGAAACAACATGCAATTCAGAGGAATGCGCATACAAGTGCTGCGCGAACGGCCAATCTATGAGGAATATCAATGGAACATGGAAGTGCGAAAAGGACGCTGAAGGCTTCTGGACACCGCAAAAGAGCTCCCTCACAGTATTTGAGCCAGAGTTTCCCTCTGATTACTATTTCTTGTCTAATTGTCAAAACCCCCGCGTTTTGCCCTTTGAAGAACGCTACGCTGAGTGGGCTCGCCACTCCAGAGGCACCCACCACTTCCACGTATCAACGTGGGACACGTGCTTCGACTTCTACCGCAGCAGCAACGCCTCACATGAAGGGCTCTTCTACTGCGAGTACACACGTATCACCAGACGCGTCTACAGACTGCTACGACCCCTGTGCTTCCTCTCCACTCTGCTGCTGACGGCGTCGCTCATGGCTGTTGCATGCGACAAGAGCATGCGACAAAAGATCCACGGACGTTGCCTTGCTAGCCACGCTGCGTGCCTTTTGGTTTTCAATATCGGGCAGACTGTGTACTACCTTACAATTAGTGACCTTTTGGACAAAGAAGGAAAAGACACAATCCCGAAAGATCTTGAGACAGTCTGCAAGAGTTTTGGTGAGTATATTCACATCATACTCGCATGTTAGATGAAGTGACAATGAAGATTAAACATACTAATATTTGCGTTTACTCAAACACGTTATGACATTTTGAAACAAATTTTGAAAGTTTTTGTTGCCTGCGACATACATCCAGCTCCGATCGAGTCACATCACGTTCTTTTTACTAAGTCACACACCCTATTTCGACTTTTTACAACTTACGACTGTCGTATCTATAGAGCCATCTAACATTTCACTTCTTCTGTGTGCAGCTCTGTCGATGTACTTCGCGCTGACTTCTTCCTGGATTTGGCTGACGTCCATTTGTGTAAACATGGCGAGAGGATTCAGGTACGAAAACATATTCGATTCTAAACGAAGTGCAGTCAGCTGATCCTAAAGCTATGCGCTTTCCTGAATCTACCACCTTTATCTTCTTGGTTGTCTGCAATCAAACCTTCTTTCTTGGGTCGTGTGTTACGAAACGCCATGTATAACTTTCGTTGCAGGTGTAATAATCAAATCAAAGAAATCCGCAAATCATTAAATGTTCAAACAACTGAATCATGAAAACTGAATTCATTGATTGATTAATGATTCCGTGCACGACAACTGCTACGACAACTGCGAGGTCCACGGGCTGTTCATTAAGGTACTTCTCCGAAATTCGCCTTGTGTTGCTCGGAGAAACCACGGAATACTACCAGAGCAACCGGCTGCAAGAATTCTCCTCCTGTCAGCGTTGAAACTCCTGCCGTCGGAAATCGAACGTAGGACCTCCCGATCACAGAAACAGCAGTGACATCAGTTGATGCTCTGCACTGCCACCTCTTCCGGTCTGAAACTTGAAAAACCATAAAAGCTGAGAATGAAAAGAGATGATGGAACATTGTTGTTTAAAATCTCGTATCCAAGAAGAACTCGATGGCACGCTCCATAAACATAGTATCACATCAAAAATGTATACTGTGTACTCCAGAAAAACCACACGAATATTTCTATTTTAGTTTTCAGATTATTTTAAGGATGCCAGTGAAAGAGGGTTCGGAAATAAATATTGTGTCGATTTTTTTCGATTATTTCCAGTAGATTATACTTTTAGAAAATCTAGTAGATTAGAAGTTTAGAATATGTTACATCTTTAATCGAGAATTATATATTCGTTTCAGTTAAGGAATTAGAAAAGTAGGAAAGATATATTCGCAACGCATATAAGCTAAACGAATCGTCAATTGATAGGTTAACAACGGCACGTGTTGTGACTGTGTTAGCACATTTTGCTCGGCGCGCACAAGTTCCTGCGACTTCCGCCCACCTGGGCACTCTTTGGAGTGCTTCCCGCTAAATTATGGGAGTTCCATGCTAGACCAGGGTGTCATGGGGGCGCCAATTCCAAAATTCGCGCGTCCCACTTAAAAAAAAATCCATCATCAATCAATCAATCAATCAATGAAATGGAATGAAGACATTAATTAAATCATTGTTTCCCCGCGCCTTGATGCATGTGACAGTTCTTCCGCCGCCCTGCCAGGTTGCAATCAGCTACTCTCGCCGCCGACACCGGTGACGTCACTACATCACCACCGTCACCGCCGCCACCAACACCATCGCGCCGTCGCGCCCGTATCTCTCCCCCCGCCTACGTCCGCCCCCCGCCGCCAGCTAGCCGGCTGCCCGCCCCTCTGCGCCCTGCCCGGGGTCGAACCCGGGGCACCGCCAGAGCATGTGCGGACAGCGGGCGACACAGCTGGTGGAGTGCGGGCCAAGCGGATGGAGCTATGGTGGACCGGGAGCATGAAGCATCCACGGCGGTGAAGGGCATTTTTCACGATTTCTGCATTTGAGACCCTCTACAGGACAGCGGTGTGATTTGTAGGAGCGGTGGTGCTGTGACAGTGGTGTGGTTCGACAACCCGGCCATGTGTGCCTCGTAACCTTTCAATGTTACATTCATTTGGTTTTTGCTTGCTGTGTTAGTCAGGTAGCATCGCTTGGTCAGTGTGTGCCTTTAATTTTGTGTTTCGCAACACTGCAAGAGTTTTGTGAAATTGTTAAAGTTTTGTGAAATTATTAAAGTTTTTTTTTGTATTCTTTGACAGACTGGTCCTGTTATTAATTCTTAATTTTTACTTTCCCGAATACGTACGTATACACGGAGTGATACACGTAGTATAGGGAAAGTTACGTAATGCTGCGCGAAAAAACGGCGATATTTCGGCAGAGAAAAACCACTGTCGAGCCTTGATAACGAAAAAGTGCATAAATCCTGTTGGTAAAATAAGAAAAACAATCCCCTAACACGTGGTGTAGCCAGAACCCATGTTTTGTGGTTCCTTGATAACGGAAAACCAATTGAAAACAAAACGTCCGTTGGTCCGTCCTCTTGTGAACACTGCTAGCGCCTAAACCATACTTAGGATTTCTTCCAAAATGGATATTCCCTGGTCGATCTGGTTCTAGTCGAAGCTTTCAGATTTTGGAAAAGATTCTGTAAAATTCGCGGGCACTTTACAAGTGATGACTAAGATTGTTAATATGGCAAGCAATTACGGTACTATAATATCACACATCCGTTACTATGCGCGAGAAAGTACGTGCTGTGCCACTACCTGATTGTTGAATTTATGTTGATGTATTAGCTTTAAAATAATACGTTTTTGCACCTCATGCGCAACGACTGCTCGTGCGTTTCACAAATGAAGCAGTAATGAGATAATATGGACAGACATTGCTTTATGATAACATTACATAACCGATAATAACGTGAAAATGTCTTGCGGTTGTATCACCTCTAGCTTGATTTCGTTTCTTCTGTAGATTGCTAATGATACGTTTGAATAAAGGAAGCAGAAGGAAATTCTTTGGACTGACAGTATTTGCAAGGGATTTGCCTTCATTGCTTACGATTTTATGATCCTTTCCAAACGCTCATGGAGCTATTTAAAGGAGAGAGGACACTAAACCTTGGTGTACCTCACCGCTAGTGAAAACAACTTTTTTCGTCAATAACACTTGTCTGTCTTTTGTAGGTTGAACATGCCACGCCTCAATAAAGGAAGTGGAAAGAGATTCCTGGTGATTTCAGCCTTCGGTTGGGGGCTGCCCGCAGTGCTCACAATATCGTGTTCCATCTTGTTTATTCAACCAGAAAGGGGGAATACACCAGCATGGTACACCCCATCGCTTATGGAGACAAGAGCGTGTTACATCGAATCTCTTTTCTACAGTAAAGGTAAATTGAACTCAGTTGATGTATAGCAGTATGAGCAGTCGACGAATTACCTTCCCCTGCCACACAAATTAACAACGATTGCAACATATGTATTATTTGCCTACTATGAAAACATGATCAGTAGGCTAAAAGAGTGATTGACAGGAGGCTAAACAATCTTTACTAAACTCAAATAATGTTAAGCATCGTTTCTCGGAAACTCAAGCGTTCTCAGTGAAAACTAGCTGAAAATTCATTTTCAGAAACGCTCAAACGACGTTTTATCATAAATGGCTCCAAAGTTTTACTTCAAATTTCTGGAACGGATAATGCTAAGTGAACTTAATATAAAGTAAGGTTTATTTTGAGGTATTTTTTGTTGTTTCAAACATTACCCAAAAATAATTTTTTAAGAGACCTCTCACATCTTCAATATTCATATTACCAGCAATTTGTAAACATTAATATACTTGTGAGTGTAAGTGCTTCAAATTATTTCCAAAGCGGTTTTTTTGAAAACTCAGACATTTTCTCTGAAAAAGAACTTCAAATTACGCATTTTTAGTAGCGTTAAAACGCCATTTTCTTAAAACAGCTACAACTTTTTAAAAGAAAATTGCTATTTAGGACGAGGTTTTTTTGTTCTTTAATATTCTAAAATTGATATTTCGTTTCTCCCATTAGAAAACCGACAAATTAAGAAAATGTGAAAAAAATTTACTTTGGACGGCGATAGACTGCAGCTGGTTTTCTCAATGAAATGTATTTATCAAAACTAGATCTTCAAATAGATCCATGTGTAATTTTTTGAAAATAGAGTAGTTTTTCTAAAATTTGGTGATAAACTTAATAGCTTGCTGCAAATTTATTGCGCTTCAGACAGCCGGATGCGTCGTAAATTAGAATTTGCAATATGCTATACACTTTCTTTGTTCGTTTCTTACATTCCACCTTCTGTTGTACATTTACACATTAATTAATCTTTTAGAAATTATTTATTTTGAAATATTTTAAATAAAATTTGCTAGCTCTTTAAGGAAATATCGACAATGCAGGGAGTGCAACAATAGAATTCCGTTTCGCGGTCGCGAAATTTTGTGAATTACGTGTTATTGTTGTGACTTGATATAGCTGTATGCAAAGGAGTTACAATTGTCTTTATGTTGATATTTGCATGAAAATATTTATTTTTCACACCAAGTACTGCACCATTTGTAACGAAAAGAGTATTTTCGTATGGTTTTAGAATACTCCTTTCTAATCATGGCCATATGAAATGAATTTCTATATTGCGAGTGGTATCAGGCTTCTTTTTCGAATACAAGTTTACAAAATTTTTGTATTATATTTTTAAGCAGTTGTAGAATTCACATAATTCTCACAACACTGCGATGGAAACGGTGAGTTGTTCGCTTCTTGGTTGAACTGGACGTTTCTAAATAATAACCAAGGTGTTATTAGCGCAGAAAGTGAAATATTTCAATACTACATAGCCGTTTCCAATAACGCGGGAATATAGTATGGGCTGTTGGAGCACCACAATTTTTTTTAATTAAGGAACTGGTTTTATCTACTTCTTCGTTACCAGGGCCATGTAATAAGAGTTTTTGTGCTAAAAATTCGCGGTTGTTTCACGTAGCATTACATAACTCTCCCTGTACTCTGGGACATATAGTATACAGTAAGGTAAAAATATTATTTTCTCAAAACCGCACCAAGTTTTTCTTTGATATTTTTTCTCGAAACAGTATGTGGCAAACTAGTGATGCCACTCTCATTTTTTCTAATTATTCTACTATATTAGACTACTTCATGGACATACCTAAGAGTTCTCAATCAGCGAAGATTATATTCCGTGCGGAGACCCGACCTTTGTACTCTGACTTAACTCGCCCACACAAATGTCACTGCGTTATAGAAGAACCGTTAAGTACGTATTTGGGTGTCGCCGCTCGGACACGTAATTGTCTCAACCCAAACTTTTACAACACGAAAGTTTTGCAATTTTCGCAAATACGGAGAGTTTGCCAAAAATGGGACCGGGACCACGTATTTTACTTTTTTGCCTTTACGAAGGGACTTGCTAAGAAGAGAAAATTATAATTACTTTCTCACCTTTATGAGGGTAATCCGAGAGATCGGTATGTAACGAAGGAAATCGAAGAGAACGGTATGTAATCTCGCGTCAGAAAACGGCGAATTTTCGGCAGAAAAACTCTTATTGCCGTGCTCCGATAACAAACAAGTGGATAAATCCGGTTGCGAAATACAGAAAAAATATCTAAAATGTGATGTAACCAGAGTCCATATTTTGTAGGACCGTGATACCGAAAAATCGATTATTCGTCTGATTGTGCGTCTGTGGTCAATAATAGGACTTAAACCGTTCAGTCCATTTTTTCAAAAATTGACTTTCCCCAATCGATTTGGATGAACTCGAGGCTTCGAAAGTTTCAAACGGACATTGGCCTGGCCTTCTGGCGGTCTGGCCGCCTCCGCGGGCACGGTGCTTTGCACACAGTAAGAGCATTCGGCTTATTTCCAACATACGAATTGACATTATCCTTATACAGCAATTTGTGATACTGCGACGCTTGAAATCTTAAATGGTTTTATAACTTGTGTCATTTCAGAGAATAATCATACCATTTTTATCTGGGATTTTGAATTTGAAGTAATTCTAAAGTTTATTTTCTAAACACTTAGATGTTGCAGTCGTAGATGAACTAACTCCTTTTATGAAATCTGGAACCGCACTGTTCTATTACGGCCCTGTGTGTTGTCTCGTGCTGTGCAACATTGTATGCCTCGCTGTGTCTTTGAAGAAGGTTCAGTACCTCAAGCGAGGCAATTCTGTGCTTCGCCGAGAGGAGGACCAGATTCCCCTGAGTCACAGACACCCAGAGGGAAACAACCCTCCCACGGCACACACTGCGACGAGCAATGAACAGACACCACAAGGCAGAAACAGAAGAGCCACGACAGTCGACGCGAAAACGTAAGCCATTGATCTTTCTTTAAAATACTAAAGATACTAGTAAAATGTAAATATTACCTCGTCTCTTTTGTTACAGGATTAAACTATACATTAAAATGGTACTTCTTTCTGGAGGTATTGAACTTCTTACTGAGGTTATTATGTGGTGCATTACTCACGAGAATTTCCTGATCCCTTATGGACCCAGCAACGATTATTCTAGTCAGGACAGGGACTTGGCTTATCGAGCGGCGGGTTACGTCATGGACTTCTTCCGGGCGGCGGTCGTCACTTGGTTGGCGGCTCCCGAAGGGGGCTACTTGGGCCTTGTCATGAGGATACTGCGTCGAGGCAAGAGAGAGAAGAAGTCAGCAGGAGCAGGCGGCGCAGGCAGAAGGAAGCAAAACGTTGCGTAGAGGAGCCCCGACCAGGACGCCTCCTGGCGAGCACGAGCGCACACGCTCGCTTCCCCCTCTGCGCAACGGCGCACATTGGGCTGAAATGTCCCGAAATGCGCGCATTGGAAGAAAATACAAAATTTGCAGAAATGGCAAATACTATGACTGTGTATGCTTTAATGAGTTCATGAATCCAATTTCAAGTTTTATATCACATTTTTATTGCGATATATATAAGAAAAAAAAGCATTCAAAACGAAGCATTTTTGTCACTGAAATTAATCTCCATGTTATTTAAATGGGAAAATAGGTCTCACTTTAAAATGCTATACCTTTTTTCCTCCTCCGTCCTCAATAGGATTTTTAGGAAAAGTGGTCTATTTATATAACTACATGTTACGATTAAATGCAGCTGCGTCCACCTGCGTCCGTGAAAATGACAGCGTTTTGTAAAAAGTTTAACATACCAGAAAAGCCACCCGCCATGCTCGGAACCTGCGCATGCGCGTGAGCACGCGCGCGTCTTGCTACCAGTGGCTATCATGCCAAATTGGAGCACAAACATTTGAATTTTGTCACCTACATTATTCATTCAGAAGATATTGATTGTAACAAGCTAGTGAGGGAAGTAACAATATCTAAAAATTACAACGAATAAATACATAAGAGCATGAAAAGAGATGCACATATTAATTGTTATATCATCAACATTAGGTTTGTTTCTCCGCTTGAGTTGATAACAAGAGTTACATCCTTTATTTCGCTCTGCAAGTTGCTTTTTAGAGTGTGACTGTCATACATGCTACTATTTTGTACATAATTCTTGTGACACGTTTTTCAAGAACAATTATTTGTTTCATTGCTTGTTTCAACTGCAATAATTGAAGGAAAGAGTGTATAGTTTATTTTCGAGTTAGTAGGACCAAATTATATCAAGCTATTTAGTGTTTAATTGCGTTTTCACTGGTGTAAGAGAATATCACAACTACTTTTAGTAGAGTGTGTAGAGTGTGTATTTTCGATCGTATTGTATTGTTATACATTGCAGTTGCAGTTATATGATTTTGTAACTTAATTAATTGTGTACGTCTTACACAACATAAACTATGAAAAGCAATTAATGTTTTTCTGGAAATAACATTTGCCAAGTTGCTGTAAGCAAATGCAAATGAAAATAATCCATGGTGTCCGGAAAAAGGAAAATATCTTATTAAATTAGCCTCTCACATTTGACCAAGTGAAATATTACCCGTAAGTTGACGTTTGTTTCTCATTTTTTTAAGAACCGTACAAAAGTAATGATAGCATTTCTTAAGAATTTTCCATGTTTATGATTCTTAAAGACAGTAACATTCTAGTTGTATTATAGAAATTGTTTTTGTGGGTTCCTCTCTAAATGAACAGAAATATTACGGAAAGAAGCAAGATCAGATGATCATCCCAAAGAAGTTTTGAAGAAATCTTATGTTCACACTGTGTGAATAGATGTACAGAGTGTTTGGTTTAGTAATTTATGTAAAGCTATTTAATTTGTTTTCAGACCAATGTTGGGGCTTGAAAAGAAGTTTCAAAATCTTTGTTAAAAATGTAGCAACATACTCTTCTTTGAGGTATTATTTTGAAACCATACATTTTTGTTTATTTAAAACATTTTAAAAATTATATCCTGAAAAACAAAAACATACATGATCTCAAATTTAAGGGCATTCAATCAGTAAATCTACAAAATATATGGGAATATTCTGATTGTCTCTTTCTAAAAAAATTAACATTATTTATCTCTTTAGAATTCAACGAAAACCTTTAAATATAATCATTTGGAGGGTAACACTCTAAAATATACATAAATACACAATACAGGAAAATTAAAAAATATTGTAATAACAATCCAATAAGAGAAACATCTAAAATACACCAATTTCATAAACATTTTGTCCTTAAATCACTTCTCTAAATTGTCGACAATCTGGATCTTGCAATCCTATAGCTAACGATAGGAAGATTTTGAATAGCATAGCGTTCAGTAACCAACAGCGTGTGAGTCGAGAAAGAGATTTTGCCCAACATTTAGTTCTAAATGCCAGCTCAGAACTGTCATACAGAGTGTTCAATGAATTTTCGCAATGCCACATCCACTTGATTTGCAATTTTTTTAACCAGAGCTATGAAAAAAACACTCATGTACTTATAAAATTATACTAGCCGCAACGGGCAGAAGTCCTTGTCTTTGTCTTTCTTCCTCTCTCCCTCTCCACATCCCTCACTCTCTCTCGCACTGTCTCTCCCTCCCTCTTCATCTCTCCCATTCCCTTTATCCTTCCTCCATCTCTTGTGTCTCTGGCTCTCTATCTGCTTCTCTCTCTCTCTCTCTCTCTCTCTGTCTCTCTTCCTCCGCTTGCTGTGTCCTCTTTGTTTTCGAGAAACCTTTTCAGATTTTATTTCAAGCAATCCTACCCACGAATGCAATAATTTATAAGAAGAGCACGTAATGCAAATATTGACGACGTGACAAATACTTTAAAAAAGTTATTGTCTTTCATTTTTATGAAAAAATTACAAAGAATACATCATAGTCGCATAGATCTCTATTTAGTGGGTGCAATTGCTCTTGTTGAAGTTCCCACGAACTCTACAAAGCTAGTTACCTCGCTGGCAATCTCGACATAAAATAAGATGAATGGGTACAACTCGATGACATATTTAAATTGCGTGAGTGAAACGAGAGCCAGAGACTTTAAGAAGAGATTCCAGGAATGGAAAAATCATTGTTATTTGCATGTTTTAGAGATACGTTTTACCGTTTCCGTTTACGTTGTAAAGCAAATAGTGTTTCAGAATTTGTAAATTTGTCTGATTTCTTTACTCTTGGAGTGAAAGTATGTACTGAACAGCATGAAACAATTTTTTCGTATGTCAGCATTATCAACGCACTTTTTCTGTTGCAAGAAATTGTTCATAAAAGGGCCTTTCACGGCACAAATAAAAACGTTTTCGATTTTTCGACACGAATGATTGCGTCATCACACATTCAGCCAATCGCAGCGAGGGAATCGGGGGGAGGAAGAGGTAAATGGAACAGCCGACCACCGTTTTCCCGCACAGATATCAAATACTCTGGAGGTCACAAGACAGTTGTTTCGTAAAATTGTTTTTGATTGTCTTATTAATTTATAATGCTATTACACAAAAAAGATCACATCAAACTCGTTTATAATGTTGCTTTTTTGCATTCGTGCAAATTTGAAGACTCGCTACTAACGTCACTCGTTTTCAAAATACTTACTAATGCAATATAGCTTAACATTATAAACTATTTACATCTAAACATTGTAAACTAAAGCTTCATTTCTAAGTTTTGCATTTTTGAAAATTCAAAGTTTAACAAAAAACGAGACAAGCGACAGTTCTTTTAAGTACCCTTTGTTTAATGCGTGGGGAAAATGATAAAAAAATTTAGAGCTACTTTTGAGAATTTAAAAAAAAACTTGCCGTAAGTTCTAGCAGAAACTACGGTAAAAATATTCGCTTTTTCAAAACATGTACGTAACCATGTTTAAATATTGACTTTTTAGAAGAGATTATATTTAAGAAAAACGTCTCAATCTTCAAATTTCTAGTTTTGGAATGCGGGGTGGACGTTCGTGGCGTTGCAATCAGATTTTCAAATATTCATTACGGATTTAAATATGAAGCGAGACTGTTGTAACTATCCATTGTGATTAAGTAATCGTTAAAGTATTTTATTTTTAATTTTAAAAAATTAAGTTATACTTTGGCACTGCTGGATACAGTCGCTATCATGCGACTACTAGCGGCACAGCCGAGGACGATCCGAAATACCGTCAGGTATTCCATTTTGATGGCACACCCCCACGCGCCAAGAAAGAAAAATTGAAGTATACAGAGCGATATTATGAATCCTTAATGAGCGATTTTATGAACCCGTTATAGGAAACATATCTTGAGCGTTGAAATTGATAAGAAATACCTACTAAAATATTGTATTAAACGAATAGTGATCAATGTATACTAAAAAATAAACTTTATAAACATATTTTCATTTTCTCGCTAAAATACTTCATTGTTAAAAAATTTCATTATGGAATATTACACACAGGAATTAATAACATTTTTTATTGTTTGTTAATATTCTCATTAACATTATATATTTACTTACTGCAAATTTCAGAACTCTTATGTAGAATAGAGGTATAATATGTGAAAACACAAAACATAAAAGAAAAATAAGATACAATTTTTGGAATGTCAGATCTAATTAGAAACATATATTTACCTAAAATTCGCCACTTGCTTAGAACTGATATACAGCTTTCCTACTTGCCCTTCTATCTTTTCTGGCATTTTTATCAGCTTAGAAAATTGCAATTCAGCCTTTAGGGCTCTGTGTCGATCACACCCCTTGCATAACTGCTCTGTAAATACTTCAGGTTCCAGTCCAGCATTTTAAAAAGGTCCTTTCTCCATACATGACCATTGTTAAAATGGACTATTGCATTATAAACCGATATCTGAAGCACTTTCACTCCACAAAAAGTTGTTTTGAGACATGACAAGCGCACCGAGTTATTAAAACTTTCGTGGTTATTTTCTGTTCCACCATGCAAGCATTTTTCGAAAAAGTCTTCTTTTGATAAGTCAGCAAAAACAGGATTTAACTGTTCTATAACAACTTCAGGAACAGAATTGTCATGCTTATAAGTTTTCTTGTTTTGTTATATTTGCACCAGACATGTTTGAGCACAAATTTGGAAGTGGTTCTTTGTAGGCGGATCTTTCGTAAAAATATATGGCCCAAATAGCATTTCTCATTACCTCAACACACAGCTGTTATTCTCCCTTATAGCTTTGCCATAATACATTTGCTGTGAATCCCAAGTGCATAGAACAACACAAAGTGTTTCTTTACATATGCAAATCTAAAATTGCGTAAATAAAAACCATCATCGGGTTTTCCTCCGGGGCCGAGCGGCGGGTAAAATGGTATGTTTCTGTATTAATAGATTACAGTCGCTCGGGGTGAATACCAGGCTGCCGCGTAGCGCGCAGACAAGTGGAGCGCATAACGTTATGCAATTTAAATTTTTGTTGTCGATTTCCGTCTCTAAATTCAAATTCTTTTCTCTTTTTCAAATTTCATTCTGTAGCATTTTTTGTATCTGTTTAACCTTTGATATTGTTCATAAGTTGCTTCAAATGATACTTCTACTCAACTAACTACTTACCTATTATAATATAACTTACCTAATATAAACTATCATACTTGTACTTTTGTAAATTGCATTGTATGAACTAAATTGTTAACATGTGATATGTGGTTAGGCGGAAGAGCGGGCCTGATGGCCCGAGCCTCGCCATATCAATAAAGACATTATTATTATTATTATTATTATTATCATCCACTTTCCTGGAACTGTGAAACAGTTTGTTATCACTCGACGTGCACACAATACAGAAAACACTAGCATGTCCTACACGACACTTTTGATTATTGTTCGTGTATTTGTTTTCATATAATTAGCACAAACATTAGCAGTATTCAATTTCGCAGAAAGAAGTTCTAAATCTATTAGGCGGATATGTTTTAAATTTTTCATCTTGAAGGTTGTCTCGTGAGCAATCAACGCCAAGTACTTTCGCTGATGCTGACCGATTTGTTTCCACAGACACATTACTTTTAGATTCTGTATATTTGCAATAAACTTACATTTCTTGAAAACCGATTTCGACCAACCCACCACGAATCACCAAAAAATTAAACCTCTCAAAGAAAAACTCCACACGCACACGTAAAAATCGGTTCACTTACAACCTCTAATAAATGCAGCACAAGTGAAACTGATCCAGAATAAAAACAAACACATCAGAGATATCTGCTGGGTGAACTACAGAAGTATGTACAGTTGAAAATCGGAGATTAGGCGGCAAATTTACATTGTGATCAAAAATCGCTAAATTGTGTGAGAACTGACACCTGACATAAAAGGGGGGTGAGCGGAGGCGTGCCGTTATTAACTTAAAAATTATTAAAAAATATTTCCACGTGTGCTAAACAATTATTTAAAAATGATGTGAAGAAAATTCCAAAGATCCAAATAAACATCCATCCAACAAACATCCAATCCAGCAATACTATCGTTTTTGCTTAAATTTTGTTTTTGGATTGTGTTAAGGACACTTAAGAGATTGGTTGAGAGACACTGATTTTTCGAAAATTGCAAAAATTCAAAATTTGTTCGTCATCTTCCTACACCTACAATCATAAAGTTAAAATAATTTTTTTGTTAATGGAATTTGTTCATCCAAAACATATCTTAAAATAGTCACGTTCAATTTTTTCAACATATGACAATTTTTGTGTTAAACATGATATTTTCATTTTATTTAAACATTTTTTTCTTATAATCGGCACAATCTTTTTTTAATTTGGACTTTAGATAGCGTAAAGGATACTTAAAAGAATGGTGCAAGTCTCATGTTCGTAGAAATGCCCAATTTTTCAAAAATTTAAAACAATTAAAGATTTTCCACGTCTTTCTTCAACTACAATTGTGAAGATACAATTATTTTTCTAAATGAAATGTGTTCAAGAAAAACAGATCTTCAAATAAGGTCATACTGCATTTTTTTAAATATTGTGATAAATTGTTGGATTAAATTATTTGGACTATTCATTTGAGCCACTGCTTTCATGATTTGTCTTGTTATTTTTTCCTAATATTCAAATCATGTTCTGTTTGCCACTTCGTATCCATTAGTGATCTGTTTTGTAAGGACAAATTCAGTAAAGAACATAAGTTTATAATTAAATATATATTTTTCAGAAGTTGAAAGATAAATTTTCATATATTTCAATCACTTTGAAAGTAAAATATGACCGTGACTAAACTGATTTACTGGAATTTTCACCGGAAAATAATATAGAATTTTTTACGGTATTGACAGTTTTCGCCAGTTCTGAAGATGTGAAGGATCACGAATTTTTACGGTTATTTTTCTTTTGATTCTTTGCGGAAATAAGTGTCCAGAATATATTTCAGTACTCGCTCGCCACATTCATAAGAACAAACAGGATCATGCGGTCACGACCGGATTTAGTGGCTGGTATTGGCGCGTGTACACAAGTCAAAAATAAATGTTCTCAGAAGTAATAAGAATAAAAAGAAAAGCTGAAACATTTTATAACCCGAAATGAAATGAAAATCGAAGTTCATATCCGAACAAAACAATTTGGAATACGTCCCCCATCTCATTAAGAACTACTGAATAATATCTCAATATTGTCCTTGACCTCAATAAACCAATTTCGCACAATATTACTTCCTTAAGAGGCATGGAATTGATAAATTAGTTATTATTTGTTTATTGCAATATTTCATTCTCATAAGCATCTGTATCTATTATGAATTCAAAATGGAACTGAATATTATTTACTTACAGTAATGCGTCTACACGTAAATAAAGAATGTTATGTAACATTTGATTTGTATTAGATTTTGGAAACTGACCCATTATGGCTTTCTGGCTGATGGTTTTGTGTATAACTTCATTCATTGCAGATCTTTAATCAATGTCGTGCACCTTGTTTGAATTTGAATCATCGTTGAGTAATTACACTGAACAAAGGGAAGGTTTTACTAGGCCGCACTTTCTAATTAGATTTTAAAACTTTGGAGATAAAATTTGGCATATTTCAGTAAACTTCAAAGTAAAACGTTAAGATAGTGACTAGAGTTATCGGAATTTGCAGCAGAATATAACATCGAACTTTTTAAAAATATTGACAGTTTTGGGATTTTGTGAAGATGCGAACAGTCAACAGCTTTATCCTTTGGTTGTCTTTTGATTCTCTACGGAAATTAATTTTCTGAAAACAAAATTGCATTCGCTCGCCACATTCACAAGCGCAAACAGGATCTTGTGGTCGCGTCCGGAACTACTACTGGTGTTTTTTATTACGCGAGTTTCGAACATACAGTGTCAGTGTACGTACATAACAGCCCTAGGAAGTAAGTAAATGTAGTAAGCATTTGTGCACATCTCCTGTATTCATAATTTTATTAAATATACGAACTTCCCCTCTCGAAGACTATTTTTATTTATTTTCCTCCAATGAAAATATCAATTACTTGTGTGTTGCAAAACGCAACCACCGTATAAAGCGACCCAAATATACGCAAATCAGCATACCTGACTAATCGGCTTAAATATCTTTGTGTTTTGAGAAGATTAAAATTCCGTTTTCTGGGCAGGGAACTTGAAGCCTGCTTCTTGGAACCAGTCGCGCTGTTTGTTTAGTGCATTTTAATCATGTCTTTGGTAGAAACAGGGTTTTTGCTTTAAAATAAAATAGTTATATTGTCGTCAAACGTCCTTGAAATCAATGGCGATTAAATATTTTACGTCTCCGTTGTAGCTTACTAGCAATAAAAGAGACGGAAAATGTTTAATCGCCACCTGGAATAGGGTGATGCTGAACACCTGTCGTGGGGGACGCCTTGCTTAATTCTTATTTCTTCAAGGGGTTCACCGTTGACTCTTTTTCTGATGCTGCAATTCTAAAGAATATGTTAATTATTTCAAAGTTTTTGAGATTCCTATGTATTTTCGTAATATATAATGTACCCAATCCACATGTAATGCGTTTTCTATATCTAATCTTCTGGTTCAACAGATCACCACTGTGCAACGAGATTAAGGTGGCAAACCAACAAATAAAAGTGCATCTGAGATAAACAAAGTCAAACTTTCTTACGTGGAGAATGTCCATATTAAATTTGCAATTATGGATATACTTTTAGAAAATGGTTAAGTAAAAAAGTATGATATTTTATGCACTGAAAGATAAAGCCTTTATTATAGTTTTGACATTTTTTATGTAGATTAAAAAGTAATTAGTATTTTTTCGATTAGAATTGTGCCCTAATTTTTTAGCATTTTTGAATCAATATATTGTTTATATATTTTTATAATTGAAAAATGTGTATATAAAATGTCAATTTATTGTCAGTACGTTAATAAATGTATCCTGTAAATTTTAAGAGATTGTGAACAATGGTTTCTGATAAAAGTTACACCAATTACACAGTAAGTACATTTTCGGCTAATGCCATTTCAAAGAAGTCTGTGTTTTCCGCTGCTCTACTAGAAGATGCCTGCACCATATTCTGAATCATATTTTTCACCTCAAAAGACCAATGTAGTAACCTATGAACAACTGAGGATTTCAATAACTCATTAACAATCTAAGATGAGTTTAATATTACGAAACAATTGCCGCACGTGTTTGCAGAATCAGGAGAGGGGGCGTAGCTCATGCGCACTAGGACTGGAGAGTAAAAGGGGCTTCCAGGAGACCCAGAAGAAAAAAGGAAGAAACATTTTTTAAAGCCCAAGAATTGAACCATTTATTTAGCCAAAAAACTAAAATTGTTCATTTGATCAATTTCATGGTACCTTCACCACTTAAACTAATTTCTTCTCAGTGAGGAGACCCAGATTTCTGGGCCTGGCTACTCAGCGGTTTGACGGTGGCGCTACAGAAGCAAAACATCACTTACCTGGTTTCACCCTAACCTCAAACTTAAGGAATTGACAGAATGTGAAGCAAAACGGAAGGCGTTTCGTTAAATCTGATAAAAAGAGGAAACATACTTTGAAAAAGAGTTTAATCTGCAAAATCTCAAAAAGTATGAGAAAGTTCGAAAGAATTTATCGAAGTTCTAATAAGAACAAATTACTTGCAATTACACCATCCTCAGACATCTTTACTCCTTGTCCGTCTGACATCAATTAATTGTCCAATTAACTTCTAAGTCGTGACGAATCAAGGAAGCATACAGGATGGCTACTTCCTATGTCCATAGCTCCGGAAGTCAAAACATTTCTCATGATTAACGCTATGACTTGTAAGTCACTAACGGAAGAAATGTACATGTTTTAGTATATATCCGAATGAGATTATTTCGAACATTTCTATAGTTATATTTATATTTTTAAAAGGTATTGTCTGTAGTCGACGCTTTAAAAGTCAGGTATTGACCTGCTCCCTATGGAACAAATGCCCTCTTTCACTGGAGGGTTGGCGACGGGAGCTTTGGGCCGCCGTTGCGCAGAGAGGTAAGCGAGCGTGCACGCTCGTGCTCGCCAGGAGGCGTCCTGGTCGGGGCTCCTCTACGCAACGTTTTGCTTCCTTCTGCCCGCGCCGCCTGCTGCTGCTGACTTCTTCTCTCTCTTGCCTCGACGCAGTATCCTCATGACAAGGCCCAAGTAGCCCCCTTCGGGAGCGGCCAACCAAGTGACGACCGCCGCCCGGAAGAAGTCCGTGACGTAACCCGCCGCTCGATAAGCCAAGTCCTTGTCCTGACTAGAATAAACTTTGCTGGATCCAAAAGGGATCAGGAAATTCTCGTGAGTAATGCACCACATTATGACCTCAGTAAGAAGTTCGATACCTCCGGAAAGAAGTACCATTTTAATATATAGTTTAATGCTGTAACAAACGAAACGAGATAATAAATGTATTTTAGTAGTATCTAGAGTATTTTAGAGAATGATCAAATAGTGCCTTACGTTTTCGCGTCGACTGTCGTGCCTCTTCTGTTTCTGCCTTGCGGTGTCTGTCCATTGCTCGTCGCAGTGTGTGCCTTGGAAGGGTCGTTTCCCCCCGTAAGTCTTTGACCCAGGGGGATCTGTTCCTCCTCTCGGCGAAGCACAGAGTTGCCTCGCTTGAGGTACTGAACCTTCCTCAAAGACGCAGCGAGGCATACAATGTTGCACAGCACGAGGCAACACACAGGACCGTAATAGAACAGTGCGGTTCCAGATTTCATAAAAGGAGTCAGTCCATTAACGACTTTAACACCTAAGTATTTAGAAAAGAAACTTTAGAAATACCTGAAATTCAAAATCACAGATAAAAATAGTATAAAAATTGTTCTCTAAAATGACACAATTGTAAAACCATTTAATTTTTTAAGCGTCGCAGTATCACCATTTGCTGTATAAGGATAGTGTCAATTCGTATGTTGGAAATCAGCCGAATGCTCTTGCTGTGTACAAAACACCGTGCCCGCGGGGGCGGCCAGACCGCCAGAAGGCAGGCCAAAGTCCGCTTGGAACTCTCGAAGCCTCCATTCATTCAGATGGATGGAGGAAAATCAATTTTGGAAAAAATGGGCTGAACGGTTTAAGTCTTACCATTGAACACAGACGCACAATTAGACGTTTTGCCGTCAATTGATTTTTCGGTATCTAGGCCCTACAATACATGGACTCATTAGAGACATGCATTAGAGATTTTTTCTATATTTGACAACAGGATTTATCCACTTTCTTGTTGCCAGAGGATGGCAATATGAGTTTTTCTGCTGAAAATTCGGCGAATTCTGGCGCGTGATTAAATACTGTTCTCTTCTTAAGAATTACATCCGTAAAGGCGGGAAAGTAATTATAATTTTTTTTTCTTCACAGTTCCCTTCGTAAGGGCAAAAAAGTACAATACGTTGTCCCGGTCCCATTTTTGGCCAACTCTCCGTATTTGCGAAAATTGCAAAACTTTCGTGTTGGAAAAGTTTGGGTTGAAACAATTACGTTTCCAAGAGGCAACCTAAGTACATACTTAACGGATCTTCAATAACGCAGTGACATTTGTGTGGGCGAGTTAAGTCAGAGTAGAGAGGTCGAGTCTCGCCACGGAATATTATCTTTGCTGCTTGAGAACTCTTAGGTATGTCCATAAAGTCTTATTCAGTAGAATAATTAGAAAAAGTGCGAAAAGCACCACTAGTTTGCCACACGTTGTTGAGAGGAGGAATATTAAAAAAAAACTTGGTGCGGGTTTGAGAAAATAATATCTACGCAAACAAAACGGCGAATTTTCGGCAAAAAAACTATTATTACATGCCCCTGGTAACGAAGAAATAGATAAAAACAGTTGCGAAATTAAAAAAAATAATTGTGGTGCTAGAACAGCCAATTCTATTTTCCAGCTTTATTGGAAACGGCTATATACTATTGAAATAGTTCACTTCCTCCGCTAATATCATTTTGGCTATTATTTGGAAAGGTCCAATTCACCTAAGAAGCGAAAAAACTTACTATTTCCATAGCAATGTTGCCAGAACTATGCGAATTCTACAAATGCATAAAAATATAACACAAAAGTTTAGTAAACTTGTATTGGAAAAAAGCTTGATATCCCGCGCAATAAAGAAATGCATTTCATAGGGCCATGATTAGAAAGGAGTATTCTAAAACCCTGCAAAAATACTCTACTCATTACAAATGGTGCAGCATTTGGTGCGAAAAATAAATATTTACATGCAAATATCAACATAAAGACTATTTATATATCTTTTGCATACAGCTATATCAAGTCACAACAATGACTCGTAATTCACAAAAATTTGCGACCGGGAAACGCAATTGTATTGTTGCATTCTCTGCATTCTAGATATTTCCTTAAAGAGCTAGAAATTTTTATTTAAAATATTTCAAAATAAATAATTTCTAAAAGATTAATGTGTAAATGTACAACAGAAGGGGGAATATAAGAAACGAACAAAGAAAGTGTATACAATATGGCAAATTCTAATTTACAACGCATCCGGCTGTCTGAAGCGCAGTCAATTTGCAGCGGGCTATTATGTTTATCACGAAATTTTAGAAAAACTACTCTTTTTTCAAAAAATTAAACATGGCCTTTTTGAAAACCTAGTTTTGATAAATACATTTCATTGAGAAAACCAGCTGCAGTCTATCGCCGTTCAAAGTACTTTTTTTTTCACCTTTTCTTTAATTTGTCGGTTTCCTATGGGTAGAAAGAGTATATTAATTTTAGAACATTAAAGAACAAGTTGTTGATTTAGTTAGTTTAGTAGTAGCTGTTAATTTAAAAATACGACTGTCCAAAATCTTTTTGGATCTTCTTCAACTTTTACATTTTTTTCATATTTTCTTTAATTTGTCGGTTTCCTATTGGTAGAAAGGAAATATTAATTTTAGGATATTAAAAACCTTATCCTAAATATCATTTTTCTTTTAAAAAGTTGTAGCTGTTTTTAAGAAAATGGCGGTTAAACGCTACTAAAAGTGCCTAATTTGAAGTTCTCTTTCACAGAAAATTTTTGAGCTTTCAAAAAACTGCATTGGAAGTAATTTGAAGCACTTACACTCACAAGTATAATAATGTTTACAAATTGCTGGTAATATGAATATTGAAGATGTGAGAGGTCTCTCAAAAAATTACTTTTGTGTAATGTTTGAAACAACAAAAAATACCTCAAAATAAACTTTACGTTATATTACGTTCACTTAGCATTATCCGTTCCAGAAGTTTGAAGTAAAACTTTGGAGCCATTTATGATAAAACGTCGTTTGAGCGTTTCTGAAAATGTGGAATTTTCAGCTAGTTTTCACAGAAAACGCTTGAGTTTCCGAGAAACGATGCTTAACATTATTTGAGTTTAGTAAAGATTGTTTAGCCTCCTGTCAATCACTCTTTTACCATACTGATCATGTTTTCATAGTAGGCAAATAACACATATGTTGCAATCGTTGTTAATTTGTGTGGCAGGGGAAGGTAATTCGTCGACTGCTCATACTGCTATACATCAACTGAGTTCAATTTACCTTTAATGTTGAAAAGAGATTCAATGTAACAAGTTCTTGTTTCCATAAGCGATGGCGTGTACCATGCTGGTTCATTCTCCCAATTTGGCTGAATAAACAACATGGAACACGATATTGTGAGCATTGCGGGCAGCCCCCAAGCAATGGCTGAAATCACCAGAAATCTCTTTCCGCTTCCTTTATTGAGGCGTGGCATGTGCAACCTACAAAAGAAAGAGAAGTGTTATTGACGAAATAAGTTGTTTTCACTAGCGGTGGGGTACACCAAGGTATAGTGTTCTCTTTCCTTTTAATAGCTCCATAAGCGTTTGGAAAGGATCATGAAATCGTTAGCAATTAAGGCAAATCCCAGGCGAATACTGTCAGTCAAATGAATTTCCTTCTGCTTCCTTTATTCAAACGTATCATTGGAATCTACAGAAGAAACGAAATCAAGCTAGAGGTGATACAACCGCAAGACATTTTCACGTTATTATCGGTTATGTAATGTTATAATAAAGCATTTCCGGTCCATATTATCTCATTACAGCCATCATTTGTGAAACGCACGAGCCGTCGTAGCGCATGAGGTGCAAAAACTTTTTAAGCTAATTTATCTAAGCTAATCTATAATTAAGGTAATAAGGTAATATTTTACATCAACACAAATTCGACAATCAACTAGAGTGTCTATAAGAGCGCGTACTTTCTCGCGCATAGAAACGGATGTATGATATTGTAGTACGGCAATTGCTTGTCATATTAACACATCTTAGTTATCACTTGTAAAACTCATTTCAAATCGTAGAACAATAGTTGCGCGAACTCAATCTTTCAAACCTAAGAGATCAACACAATTCCTACATATAAATGCGTTTTAAGTCTTAAGCTAGTGGTGCTACAGGATGGCACAGACTTTCCCGTATTAGTTCTCCATTTCCGTGGGTCTTCTCTAGCTATTTGCACTTGCCAGATACTCTTTCTTGCCAGCTGCCATCTATCACGGACAAAATTACATTTTTTGACATTTTCTAAATTTTTCGGTTTCCTATTAGAGGAACGGAAATATTATTTTCGAATAATAATAGAAAAATAATTAAAGAACATAAAAACGTTGTTCTAAATGACAATTTTCTTTTAAATACTATGTGCCGTTTAAAAGAAAATTGCGTTTTAGCGCTACTAAAAATGCGAAACTTGAAGCTCTTCTTCACAGAAAGTTTTCGAGTTTTCAAAACACTTTATTTGAAGTTATTTAAAGCACTTACACTCACAAATATAATAATGCTTACAAATTGATATTAATGTGCATATTAAATGTGTGAGAAATCTTTCAAAAAATTACATTTATATAATTTTTGAAAAAACAAAAATACAACTCAATATAAAATTTACGTCGTATTAAAGAGTGTAATTAACACTATCCCTTACAAAAGGTTCAAGAAAAAATCTGCAGCCATATATGAGAAAATGGCGTTTTAGCGTTTCTGAGAATGCAGAAATTTGAGCTTGTTTTCACAGAAAATTATTCCATTTTCAAGACGCTCTACTTGACATTATTCAAAACACATGTACTCATTAATATAATAATGTGAACAAACCGCCGCTAATGTAAATATTAACGACGTGAGAGACAAGTAAAAAAAACATTTTTGCAATTTTTGAAAAAACAAAAGAATAGAGGAATATGGCGTTAATGATATCTCATTGGGCACATTTAGCACTATCCCTACAAAAAGTTTAAAGAAAACATTTGGAGCCGTTTTTAAGAAAATCTTGTTTTTGTAATTATTTAAAATTTCAAATATTGTGAGCAATATTGCGCAAAAACTACTAAAAGTTTCAAACAAATGTGCATGACCTTAATGAAAGAACTCACTTTAGACAACAGATTTATTTTTAGAAAAAATCTCCAACTTAAATTTTGTAGTTCCAGAATGACGCCGAAAAAAATTTCATACTTTGGGAATTTTCGGTAATTGATAGTAAGCTGTGAAAATGGGACCTATGCCACCTTAATAAGTGTATTTTACTATATTCTTACAAGAAATTAAAAAAAAATTGGAGCCATTTTTGAGAAAATTTTGAAAATGTCCGGGGATTCATGTAAAGTACCCCCAAATTTTACAGAATCTTTTTCAAAATCTGAAAGCTTCCATTAGAACCAGATCGACCAGGGAATATCCATTTTGGAAGAAATCGTACTTATGGTTTAGGCGCTAGCAGTGTTCACAGGCGGACGGACGGACGAACGGACGTTTTCCTTTCAATTGGTTTTTCGGTATCAAGGACCCATAAAAAAGGGGTTCTGGCTACACCACGTGTTAGGGAAGTTTTTTCTTAAATTAGCAACTGGATTTATCCACTTTTTTGTTATCAAGGCTCGGCAATGTTTTTTTTCTGCCGAAAATTCGCCGTTTTTCCACGCAGCATTACGTAACTTTCCTATACTACGTATAATACTCCGTGTATACGTACGTATACGGGAAATTAAAAATTAAGAATTAATAACAGGACCAGTCACAACCCTTGGCGTTGTTAACGTATCAATTGACGATTCGTTTAGCTATTATGCGTTGTGAATATATCCTTCCTACTTCTTTTCTAATTTTTTAACTGAAACATATATATAATTCTCAATTAAAGATGTAACATAATATTCCAATCTATTAGATTCCAATAGATTAAACTTCCAATCTATTAGATTTTATAAAAGTATAATCTACTGAAAATATTTGAAAAAAAATCGACACAATGTTTATTTCTGAAACCTTTTCCACTGATCTCCTTAGAATAATCTGAAAACTAAACTAGAAATATTCGTCTGGTTTCGATGAATTTTCGGATTGCTAACTAACAACTTGTGCATCTCCCCTTATACACCCATTAACTTCCATTTTTAATTCTTCTTTGCGCACACGAATATTTAAAAAATAAGCTCCATTTTAACAAAGGAAATAAAATTAAATTCAGTATTACTGGCAGCGTTCCTTTTAGTCAGTTTTCTCAAAAACATTAGTGAGTCTTTTCGACATGCGAATGGAATCTTTTCTCAGGAAAAAATAACATGCGGTTTCAGACTCATCTACGGAAACTGCCATTTTTACTTTCCCGTATACGAACTATATACGGAGAATATGCGTAGTTTAGGGAAAGTTATGTAATTCTGCGGAAAATCGATTTCGAGATTTCAACGGAAATACACGTTTTGCGGGTCCCTTGATACCGAAAAAGTGGTTCTTTTAAAAACGTCCGTCCGTCTGTGAACAACCGTAGCGCGAAACCATGAGTACGATTTCTTCCAAAATGAATATTCCGCAGCCGATCTGGTTCCAGTCGAGGCGCCGCGATTTGGAAAAAATTGAGGGTACTTTACATGAAGCCCCCCGGACATTTTCAAAATTTTTTCAAAAACGACATCAATTTTTTCCTTAAATTTCTTGTAAGAATAGAGTAAAATACACTTATGAAGGTGGCATAGATCCTAATTTCACAGTTAACTCTGAACTTTCGAAAATTGCAGAAGTTTGAAATTTTTTCGGCACCTTCCTTGAACTACAAAATTGAAGATAGAGATGTTTCCTTCATATAAAATTTGTTTTCCAAAGTGAGTTCTTTCGTTAAGGTCATATACATTTTTTTGAAAATTTTAGAAGTTTATGTGCAATATTGCACGCAATATTTGAAATTTTAAAAAATTACAAAAACCAGATTTTCTCAAAAACTGCTCCCAATTTTTGCTTTAAACGTTTTGTAGGGATAGTGCTAAATGTGCCGAATGAGATATCATTAACGCCATATTCCTCTATTCTTTTGTTTTTTCAAAAATTGCAAAAATGTTTTTTTTACTTGTCTCTCACGTCGTTAATATTTAGGGGAGAATGGGGTAGTACCGATCACTTAAGGAAACTGATCGCTTATATTGAATGTATTCACCATAAAATTTAAAATATTGCATGGAACGACAGATGGATATTTCCTAGTGTCTGTGGTTGAGAACTAAATGTCTCAGAAGTTATTTTCTTTAGCACAGATTTCGTAAAAGAAAAAAACAGCTTTGATCGGCATTTCCCCACCCGTGGGGTAATACCGATCGTATATTTTTCCCATGTATTTTATACTGGAAATTTTGAAAACGGGGAATTTGGAATTTTTATTATCCTATATATTTGATTGATTACACTAAAATTCTTTCAATAATGCCAAAATTCAATAAGAATTAACCAAAAGATTAAATAATTGACTATCCTTCGACTCCAAGTGAAAAAGTACTCAAATAAAAATATATTACAAAAAGTTACACATTGAACGTAAGGATTATAACGTTTTAAATGCTAATAATAATAATAATAATAATAATAATAATAATAATAATAATAATAATAATACTTGAAAAGACACGACAGGGTGTGTAGCTACCTCCACTGGCAGATCTGTACCGCCCTCGAAGTTCCAAACACATGCCCCAAGTGGTACGAACACTCACCGAAACCGGTGACGTCTGTTGGATTGTGTACGATATTGTACGACCAACAAATTCAAACTGATCGCACGATAGCTGCAAACAAACCGGATATAGTCATCCGCGATTTGGAGAACAAATCGTGTTTACTTGTGGATGTTGCTGTACCTTGCGATCAAAACGTCGTTACTAAGGAGGCAGAGAAACGTCGTATACACAAGAGTTTGGAAATCGAGATCAGCCGAATGTGGGGCGTAAAAGCACAGGTCGTACATTGTTATCGAAGCTCTGGGATTTGTTCCGCAAAATTTGTGTAAGAACTTGTCTAAACTCCCAGGTAATTCAAAGGACTGGGAAGTGCAAGAAATTGCTTTATTTGGAACAGCCCACATTTTGCGCAAAGTATTGTAGAAGCACCGACAGTCACCGGATCTGTTCCTTAGGTAGCTGGTTGCAACCTGGAGTAGATTTTATATTCAGCCGACTCATAACATCTTTAGTCGTGATGTAATGGAAAAATAATAATAAGAAGAAGAAGAAGCAAATAAGCCTTTCAAGAAAATTAAGGGAACGGTTGACGACTTTTATCTGAATAAAACAAATATAAGTTTAGGTCAGTTTTATAATTTAAACTTTAGTTTGCTAATTCTTGAAGGGAAGGTCACAAAAATAGTTTACAGCTGAATCAGATCCACTGCAAAGTGCATGATTCCAAAGTCCACAGCCTGTACTCCTACACCAACCTTCGCCATTTTCCCCAAATTCACTGCGAACGAAGGACATCTCTTCCTCTTGATTGCCCAGCAAATCATTATGTTCATCATTGTCACACAACTCATCTTCATGTACATTATTTTTCCCCTCGCTCCCAACTAACCACAGAGCCAACTCTTTTTACTTTCTCCGCTTACGAATACTTTGTATTTTGTCCTATAGTGCTTACTACTTTTTCAGGGTCTTGGACAGTAGGCCCTCTCGTCTTATCCATGTTAAAAATACGCTACGGTGTGGAAGCAACTTTGTCTTCACAGTTCCCCAATTATCAAAATATATTTTAACTTTCTGTCCGTTGAAAGCTTTTAATAGGTTGATATTAATTGCTTCCGATTTTCGGATACTTAAGGGATTCCTTTTGAGAAAAGCATAAAGCCAAATACCAAAATCACTTACAACCTGTTCAGGAATTTTTGAAAATTAGTTAGGAACGTTGTTTGCTTCGGCAGATGCAAGAGCCACTTTGAGGATTTGCAGTGATTATAGACCATAAAAAAAGATTATCCAACAATTTTATTCGTTCAGACAATACTGCTTCCTGCTCTTGACTAAAAAATGTTTTTCGGCCAAGAAGTGGATCTCCTGAAATCCCCTTAAATTTTCTGTCAACCATTCTTGTGAATGGAATGTTGAACTGTTTACTTGATGCTCATATGGAATGTCCTTCATGGATAAGTAACATCGCCTATTGCAGCTTATCATCTTATCATCAGCCCATCCTCCTCTGGTTGTAGTCCTTTTCCACGTTCTAGGCATCGAAAGAGAATACAGTCTCTTGCAGTATATTTTGGCCATAAGTAGTACAAATATGGAAGGACAGCGCATTAGTATTTAGATCTGTGAGGGGTTGTGCCGATCATTGATCGCCATTCCCCCACTCATCTGATCGGTGCAACCCGACCATGTATACTGCAGAATATCATAACTTAACAATTCGATAAGTTAGTTTAAAAACGTAAACCGTAAACTAAAATGATGCTGAAAAGATTACCAATCCATTTGCGCGATTGAGTTATTAAAAATACAAATGTACATGTTAATTACATCGCTTTAAAACATGAAGAAATTAGAGCGATTTTCTCTGAAATACACTTGCTTACTTCACACCAAGCGCATGTGCGGAACTGGTCAGTAGCTGCATGTAGTTAATTTATTGCTCAATTAGGAAGAGCGTAGCACTCACCAGACTTTGCTAGAGTGCTTGTCGCTACAGACCTGATCAGGGCTACCTGTTGATCGGAGCCACCCCACTCTCCCATACACTACCGGCGATTTGTTCACATTTGTATATTAATGAGTACATGTGCTTTGAATAATGTCAAATAAAGTTTCACGAAAATTGATTAGTTTTCTGTGCAAACTAGCTAAAAAATTGCGCATTTTCAGAAACGGGGAAGGAACTTGATGCGTTTAGGAGATAGTTATACTTCGGTTTTCTTTCTTGACTCACGGGGGTGTGTTAATAAAATGGGATATCTCACGGTATTTCGTTCTCGGTTGAGGCGCTAGTAGTCGCATGGTATCGCTGTATCGAGCTGTGCTGGCGATTATGCGATAATAGACCTGTACTATATTATCTTATGCGTGCTTTACTCTATCGGAGAACAAAAGTTAATCATAAAATTTGGTGTCATTTTTTAAAATTTTAAAAAAGACCTCAGAGGCTTTTTGTAAAGTCCCCACAGAATTAAAATATCTGTTGCATATCCAAGAGGCAGGTACATACGCGAGATCTATTGGGAAATATCATTTTTTGGGGAAATCGTTTGAACTGTGTAGGACCTAGCACTGCTGTTTAGGCGTTGAGACTGAGCTGTTTAGGCGTTGCTCAGACGGACAGGATCCATTCCTCGTCAAATCGCAGAAGACTTTTTAAAATGTACAATTTTTTTCTTAAATCTGGACACCAAAAAATATGTTTTTATTTATTTTGAACTGAATATTGCTTTTAGAATTACGCAAAATTGAGCAAGAGCAATTATTATTTTGAAATAGTTGTTTATGTCGTTAACAAAAGATATAATTGTAAAAAACAAATATTACTTGATGGAGATATCTAAATCTTTAATGATGTTGAACGAGATATTAAAATAATGAAACTTTTCCAATTTTTTTCATATTGACTCAATTCTGTTCACAAATTTAAAGAATTTGGTGCCAATTTTGAGAAAATGTATCCCTTGAGCTTTATCTGAAGCACGTTCTGCCAAGCACTACTACGTTTCAAATTTGCAGGGTCTTCACTCGGGTCAGATTGATAAGAAAATGTTATATTGAAAAACGAAATTTTTTAATTGTTTAATGGTGCAGGTGTTGAATAAACTCAAAGTGAGGCAGACAAACAATGAATTAACCGAAGGCAGTTTTGAAGATACGAACAGACGGACGGACAAAGATGCAAAAGTACACACTGACGGGCGTTTTGGAAATAAAAAACCCTTTCGTTTTAGGGGACCCAAAATATTGCATTACTGTTGACACATCGAAATCAATTTTTCCTCGTCTTTCCGTGGCTTTCACTAAAAGGTAGAGCTAGCAGCACACATATTCGTATGCGGCCGAAGGGGAGCTGAAGGTGGCGTTCCGCTGATTGTGCACAAGGAAGAGGTGTGTGCACAACTCTCCGGCCGCTTTTACCCCAGGAAACATCCTGTACTCACTTGGAAAGAAAGCTGAGTCGATCTCAGAACCGTGAATGGAAATCAGCGGATACTGAATGAAATGGAATTCCCCAGTTCAGGATTCGAACTTCTGGCCTTGAGCTCAGGAAGCCAGTGCACTCCAAAAATTTGTATCGTGTTAAGAAATCACAAAACGTGGATTCTGACTACGCTTGATATTACAGAAACTAATTTACTACTTGTAGGAACAAGAAAAGTCATCTTTGGAGGTATCGGGGAATCACAAAAATCAGCACTTTTCACCACAGCATTAAATAACTTTTTCTACACAATGTGTATTACTGTGAACATGCGTATTACGAGAAATAAAACTTTTTCTGGAGTACACAGTATAAGCTTTTGATGTGATACTTTGTTTCTGGAGCATGCCATCGAGTTCTTCTTGGAAACGAGATTTTAAACAAGAATGTTCCGTCATCTCTTACAGCTTATATAATTTTTCAAGTTTTAGACCGGAAGAGATGGCACTGCATAGCATCAACTAATGTCACTGCTGTTTCTCTGATCGGGAGGTCCTACGTTCGGTTTCCGACGGCAGGATTTTCTACGCTGACAGACAGGAGGAGAAATCTAGCAACCGGTTGCTCTGGTAGTATTCCGTGGTTTCTCCGAGCAACACAAGGCGAATGTCGGAGCAGTACCCTAATAAACAGCCCATGGACCTCGCAGTTGTCGTGCCCGGAATCATTAATCAATCAATCATTTCAGCTTTCATGATTACGTTGTTTGAAGATTTAATGATTTGCTGATTTCTTTGATTGGATTATTACTCATGCAACAAAAGTAGAACATGGCGTTTCGAAACACACGACCCAAGAAAGAAGGTTTGATTGCAGACTACCAAGAAGATACAGGTGGTAGATTCAGGAAAGCGAATAGCTTTAGTATCAGCTGACTGCACTTCCTTTAGAATCGAATATATTTTCGTACCTGAATCCCCTCACCATGTTCACACACAGAGCCGTCAGCCACATCCAGGCAGAAGTCAGCACGAAGTACATCGACAGAGCTGCACACAGAAGAAACACTAATTAGTGAAATGTTAGATTGCTCTATAGATACGACAAGTCAGTTCGTAACACATATGTAAGCATTGTTAGGAGTCAAGTGAAGTTAGATGTTCAGCTGTGATGCAAAGACAATGGCATAGAATGAAAAACAAGAGAAGTTGTGAGAAGATGAGTTGTTGCAAATTGTAACTAGTGGTGCTACAAAATGGCACAGACTTTCCTGTATTAGTTTTCTATTTCCTTTGGTTTTCGCTAGCTATTCGGAATTGCCACATACTCTTTCTTGCCAGCAACCATCTATCACCGCCAAAAGTACATTTTTTTGTCATTTTCTAAATTTTTCGGTTTCCAATTGGTAGAACGGAAACATTAATTGTAGAATATTAAAGAACACAAAAACCTAATTATAAATGGACATTTTCTTTTAAAAATTATGTGCCGTTCAAGAGAAAATTGCGTTTTAGCACTACTAAAATTACGAAATATAAAGCCCATTTTCATAGAAAATGTTTGAGTTTTCAAAATACTTTAGTTGAAGTTATTTGAAGCACTTACACTCACAAATATAATAATCTTTACAAATAATGTTTACAAATTGCTGGTAATGTACATATTAAAGATGTGAGAGATCTTTCAAAACAAATATAATAATGTAATTTTTGAAAAAACAAAACAAATTCAAAATAAACTTTACGCTATACTAAAGAGTGTAATTAGCACTATCCGTTACAAAAGTTTGAAGAAAACATTTGCAGCCGTATATGAGAAAATGGCGTTTGAGCGTTTCTGAAAATGCGAAATTTTGAGCTTCTTTTCACAGAAAACGGTTGTGTTTTTGAGAAACATTACTTGACATTATTTATAGCACATGTACTCCTAAATATAATAAGGTGAAAAATTCACCGCTAATGTAAATATTATCGACGTGAGAAACATGTCAATAAATGTACATTTTTGTAAGTTTTGAAAAATACAATCTATAGAGCAATATCACTTTTATGTCGTCTGATAGAGTACACTTACCACTATCCCAATCAAAAGTTTAAAGAACAAATTTGGTGCCGTTTTGGAGAAAATCTTGTTTTTGTAATTTTTTAAAATTGCAGATATTGCACGAAAACTACTAAAATTTTGAAAAACATTTACATGACCTTTATTAAAGAACTCAATATGCAGAACTAATTTTATTTGAAGAAAAAATCTCTATCTTCAATTTTGTAGTTCGAGAAAGACGCCGAAAAAAATTCAAACTTTCACAATTGTCGAAAATTCATAGTTATCCATGAAAATCGCACCTATACCACCTTAATAAGTGTATTTTATTCTATTCATACAAGAAATTTAAAGAAAAAAATTGGAGCCGTTTTCGAGAAAATTTTGAAAATTCCCGGGGGCTTAATGTAAAGTACCCCCAAATTTCGAAGAATCTTTTTTAAAATCTCTAAGCTTCGACTAGAATCAGATCGACCGGGAAATATCCATTTTAGAAGAAATCGTACGTATGGTTTAGGCGCTAGCAGTGTTCACAGACGGACAGACAGACGGACGAACGGACAGACGGACAGACGGACAGACAGACAGACAGACAGACGGACGTTTTCTTTTCAATTGGGTTTTCGGTATCAAGGACCTAGAAAACAGGGTTTCTGGTTACACCACGTGTTAGGGGATTTTTTTTCATAATTTAGCAACTGGTTTTATCCACTTATTCGTTTTCACTGCCCGGCAATTAATTTTTTCCGCCGAAAATTGGCCATTTTTACTTTCCCGTATACGTACGTATACACGGAGTGATATACGTAGTATAGGGAAAGTTATGTAGTGCTGCGCGAAAAAATGGCCAATTTTCAGCGGAAAAAAATTAATTGCCGGGCCGTGAAAACAAATAAGTGGATAAAACCACTTGCTAAATTAAGAAAAAAAAATCCCCTAACACGTGGTGTAGTCAGAAACCCTGTTTTCTAGGCCCTTGATACCGAAAACCCAATTGAAAGGAAAACGTCCGTCTGTCCGTCCGTCCGTCTGTCTGTCCGTCTGTGAACACTGCTAGCGCCTAAACCATACGTACGATTTCATCCAAAATGGATATTCCCCGGCCGATCAAATTCTAGTCGAAGCTTTGAGATTTTGAAAAAGATTCTTTAAAATTTGGGGGTACTTTATATGAAGCCCCCCGGGGTTTTTAAAAATTGTCTCAAAAACGGCTCCAAATTTTTTCTTTAAATTTCTTGTATGAATAGAGTAAAAGACACTTTTTAACATGGCATAGGTCATATTTTCACGTACAGCTCTGAATTTTCGAAAATTGTGAAAGTTTGACTTTTTTTGGCGTCTTTCTCCAACTACAAAATTGAAGATAAAGATTTTTTCTTCAAATAAAATTTGTTCTGCATATTGAGTTCTTTAATAAAGGTCATGTAAATGTTTTTCAAAATTTTGGTAGTTTTCGTGCAATATGTGCGATTTTAAAAAATTACAAAAACAAGATTTTCTCAAAAACGGCTCCAAAGTTTTTCTTTAAACTTTTGGTAAGGATAGTGTTAAATGTACTCTATCAATGACATAAAAGCTATTTTGGTCTATCGGTTAGTTTTTTCAAAAATTACAAAAATGTAAATTTTTTAAATGTCTCTCACGTCGTTAATATTTTCATTATCGGCGATTTTTTCACATTCTTATATTTACGAGTATATATGCTTTAAATAATTTCAGGTAAGTTTCTCGAAAACACAACCGTTTTCTGTGAAAGTAGCGCAAATTTCGGCATTTTAGAAATGCTCAAACGCCATTTTCTCGTATATGGCTGCAAATTTTTTCTTGAATCTTTTGTAACGGATAGTGATAATTACACTCTTTAATATGACGTAAAGTTGATTTAGAGGGTTTTTTTGTTTTTTCAAAAATTACGTTATTGTAATTTTTTTGAAAGATCTCTCACATCTTTAATATGCACATTACCAGCAATTTGTAAACATTATTATATTTGTGATTGTAAGTGCTTCAAATAACATCAAATAAAGTATTTTGAAAACTCAATCATTTTCTGTGAAAATGAGCTTCAAATTTCGCATTTTTAGTAGCGCTAAAACGCCATTTTCTCTTGAACGGCACATCTTTTTTAAAAGAAAGTTGCCATTTATTGTTCTTTAATATTCTAAAATTAATATTTTCGTTTACCAATAGGAAACTGAAAAATTAAGAAAATGACCAAAAAAATGTACTTTTGGCGGTGATAGATGGTAGCTGGCAAGAAAGAGTGTGTGGCAATTGCGAATAGCTATCGAAGACCCAAGAAAATAGAAAACTAATACGGGAAAGTCTGTGCCATTCTGTAGCACCATTAGTTTCGCGCAGCATTACATAACTTTCCCTATACTACGTATATCACTCCGTGTATACGTGCGTATACGGGAATGTAAAAAGTCGAGATAGGGTGTGTCTTGGTGAAAAGAAAATGATGTGACTCGATCGGAGCCGAATCTATGCCACAGGCGACAAAAACTTTCAAAAGGTTGTTTGAAAAAGTCATAACGTGTTTGAGTAGACGCAAATATCTGTATGTCCAATCCTAATAGTCACTTGATCTAACATCCGAGTATGATGTGAATATACTCACCAAAACTCTCGCAGACTGTCTGAAGATCTTCCGGTATTCTTTCTCTTTCTTCTTTGTCCAAAAGGTCACTAATTGTAAGGTAGTACACAGTCTGCCCGATATTGAAAGCCAAAAGGCACGCAGCGTGGCTAGCAAGGCAACGTCCGTGGATCTTTTGTCGCATGTTCTTGTCGCATGCAACAGATACCAGCGACGCCGTCAGCTGCAGAGCGGAGAGGAAGCACAGGGGCCGGAGCAGCCAGTAGACGCCTCTGGTGATTCGCGAGTGCTCGCATACGAAGAGCCCTTCGTGTAAGGTGCCGTTGCTGCTGCCGTAGAAGGCGAAGCACGTGTCCCACGTTGAGAAGTGGAAGTGGTGGATGCCTCTGGAGTGGCGAGCCCACTCAACGTACTGCTCTTCAAATGGCAAAACGCGGGGGTTTTCACAATTAGACAAAAAATAGTAATCATAGGGAAACTCTGGCTCAAATACTGTGAGGGAGCTCTTTTGCGGGGTCCAGAAGCCTTCAGCGACCTTTGCGCACTTCAATGTTCCGTTGATATTCCTCATAGACTTGCCGATCCAACAGCACTCTAATGCGCATTCCTCCTGAGAGCAATCAGTTTTAAACCGCACCGCGAAGGGCCCCAGAGGCGGCGGCGCGGCGTCCAAACAGTACGAAGCGTTCCTGTATCCTCCTCCCGGCCTGGGCCTCGCGATGACATCGTCATCAAGGAAGGCGACGGTGTTATTCAAGAGGGCCTTCTTCTCAAGCAGAGCTGGATCAAACAAGGAGGACGCGTTGACAGACGCTATGTAACCAAAAAAAGTAAAACTGAATTCTTTAATAAAATCAGTCTCCACTTGTCTGATGCTCTCCATCTGTAGACCGGGTGGCAGCCAGCACCGCAGCCACTCGCTGTCCAGAGGAGGGACAACAGCACCCATACGTCTCTTAATTGAGAAGTTCCCTTGCCAATGAGCTTCTACGCACGACTTTCCGTCAGTTGAGAGCATCTCGTTTGCGTCGCAGCACTTATGTAGTGTTATGTTACGACGTGTTAGCTCAACGCTTGCGGTGGTCGCTAGGAGCGCCATGAACACACCGAGCAGCACAAGAGCTCGCATGGTTGTGCAGGAGAAGGAAGACTGAGTGGACTTGGGACGTCGTATGGCTTCGCCCTTCACGTGCGCACTCTCGTTTCCCTTGCACACTCGCACGATGCTCCTTACAGAATCTCAAGCAACAACTGATTGGCACGACGTCTCTTCCAGGAAAGGTTTCTGGGTGCGATCAACAGCTCAGAAACCTCCCTGAGCGAGGGCTGGACGAAAACTGAACACAAGGCCAGCGAGCGACACACTGGGAGAGAGGATTCGCGTCCTGGATTGTGATTCTCAGTCAATGCGCTTAGGAATAAGTTCTTTTCAGGGAAAGTCTTCTGTGCGTAGATAACTGCAGAGATCTTCCTGGATGAGGGATGGGCGAACGACGTGGCTGAACTCAAGTCGTGCGTCGTAGACACTGAGAGAGAGGTTTTGCGTCCTGAACTGTGGTTCTCAGACAATGCGCTTAGAAATACGTTCCCTTCAACGAAAGTCTTCTGGGTGTAGAGTACTCCTGCAGAGATTTTCGTGAATGACGGATGGGGCACGACGTGGCTGAACTCAAGGCGAGCGTCGTGGACACTGTGAGAGAGGATCCGCGACCTGGATTTCTAGTTCGTGGTCAGTGACGGGAAGTAGGAAACCCACACTTCCCTGCTCATTTCCAAATCTTCAGGATGTGGCGAAGACGTTGTGACATATCTCAAATAATAATTGACACGTAAGAGAACAAGCGAAACAGGCGGTCAGACGAGAAAGAAAGGGAAGGAAAAATGAAAAGAATACAAAAATAAGTAGAAAAGATGAAAGAATAAATATTTTTGATAACCACACTGGTACATCCTCTATCATTAAGTACTTTCTTGCAAATAATTCAATAGATTCATTATTATTCAATATTGTATTTTTTATGTGATGTATATATTGTCAAAAAAACTCATATTTACTTTTTCACCGTTAGTACTTCGTAAGAAAAGAATTTTATGTAATCGTGCGCTGAAAATTTTCCATTTTTGGCAGAAGAAATGCATCCATTTTTGGCATGACTGAGAGCTGGAACAAAAGGAAATATGCACGCAACATTTGATCATGGAACGTGTTTGTTGCCTCAGGGTTGCTATTCCGAGTACCACTGGTAATTCAGATGCTATTAGATATATATTGTTTATTTAGCCTTCTCGGCTATTTTTACATAAAATACACATTTACATACATTGCTTACATCTATAATTATACTCTATTAACTATTTACAAAATGAAATTTCTACTTTTATGTGATTAATAATTTTTCTTTTAAATTCTTTAATTTGTTCCAATTTTTTTATTTCAAACGGTATTTTATTATATAATTCAATTCCTTTGTCAAATAGTCTATTCTTTGCCTGTTCAGTTTTACTAAAATTAATTACTAAATGTTGTGCTTGCCTTATTTGCCTTGTTGTTTTATGTTTCACTCTTTGGATTTTGCTTACCAAATCTCCTGTTATTTGGTTTTTAATTAATTTAAAAATAAAAATTAGTGTCTTGTACTGAATTCTCTCTTTTAATGACACAAATTTCATAGTGTCTAGCGCGTCTACCACTGGAGTGTATCTATTGCATAGAATACTTACCCTCATGGCTCAATTTTGTTGTATCTGAAGTTTTTTAATTTCACTTTTTTGGGATCCAACTGTATTGTTGAACAGTAATCAAAATGTGGTGCAATTATGGATTTATATATCAAACATATTATAGAGCCATTTATATATTGCTCAATTCTGTTTAACATATTAATTTTTTTCTAGTTTTCTTTACTATATATTCTATATATTCTTTAAAATTTAATTTACTATCTATAATTACTCCCAAATATATCCTTTTGTATACCCGTTGTACTTCCTTTAAATCAGTTGTGAATAATTTTGTTTCTCTTCCTTCTATGTATCTACCACTATATAAAATCATAAATTTAGTCTTTTCTGCATGCAGTATTAATTTATTTACCCTTAACCATTCTTGTACTGCAATAAATTTACTCTGCAGTTTAAATTTAATTTCCGCTCCTGTTTCTCCAATTACATACAATAACGTGTCGTCAGCAAATAAATGAACTTTGCAATCATTCATTGCTGGTTTAAATAACCTAATACACTCGAACCGGTTCTGCTACAGAAGAAATCTTTCTGGCAACGAGCAGCATCTTGCCATTCCGCTCTTCTTCCAATTTTGCTCTGTTGGACTGATTACGCGTGGAGGTTTTGTCTCCCCTGGGAGCACTACCTCCTCCCTGCCGGTTGACAAGGCTGCGAAGTAGCAGGGTCTTCTCGAGCGACTATGAGTGTCCCGCTCCCAGAACACTCGTCTACAAACGGGCGTAGTCTTTCAACATGAACTAATTGCGTGGGTTGCCTCGCTCGCGACCTGTCTATTAGGTAATTCACTGGGGAGGTATTCTCCGCAACAGTTTAGAGACCGACAAACTGAAGAGGTAACTTGTTTGTTCTACCGTGCGTCTGTGAGTGTACGTTGAGTAGCACTCTATATCCCACTTGAAAAGAAACGGGGGTATGGCTCCAATCATATCGCCTTTTATCACGAACTGATTGAAGACGAAAAACTTAAGTCGCTACCGCTCTTACGTCTTCACTAACATCACGAATCTTCCTTGCACCCTTTTTACAAGACGGGTCTGACAAGGAAGCTTCCGCAGGGAAAAGCAATTTACGAGCGTAAAGTAATTCAACGGAGAGAATCTCGCACTCTATCGTTATCCTGTTCTAGACCCCAGTCTTCTATTTTAAAAGCAAAAACTGAAAAATTATAGAATTCTGCTTCTTCCTCATTAAACGCATCAGCTTCAAACTCTTAAACCGTTTTCGAGTCAATTTGAATCTCATCAATACAAACGCAATCACCTTTCTATGGTAAATATAACAGCTTAGCAGATAGCAGTGAAAAATGAGCCGGACAGTTAGACAGACCAAAAGGACAACGAGCCTATTCGTACAGGCCATTAGGTGTGTGTATCGCAGTTTTCATCTGGTCACTCTTATATATGAGAACCTGCCAGAACGATGAATACGTTTCTAAGGTAACACAATATCATGCCTCGCTTAAGTAACTCAGAGTATCTTCAATTAGCGGCAGTGGGTAGTTCCATTTTATCTGGCTTTAGAACTAAAAAAGGAGGTGAAGACCAAAGGGAAGTAGACGGCTTAATGATTCCTAGTTTAAGGAATTCATCAATTTGTTCCTGAATCTGTTTTCAGTAAGTGTGATACGCGATACTTGACGAATGGGCAATTCTTCACCCGTCTCAATTTTAAAAGTAACACAAGAAGTTAAACCTAATACTGCCCATGAAGTGGCAAAGCAATCGCAATAGCAATTAAGTAGAGTCAAAATTTTTACATGTTCCGATGATGATAACTCTTTGTTAATATTAATATCAATGGACTCCGTTGAATTCATCGGGGAAGTATAGACCTGCCTTTCTAGAGAATGTGTATTTGAATTTAACAATAATTTACGTACAATCATGTCATCAAAAACTAATTTAGTCGCAAAAACGAGTGATTTCCAATAGCAATTTCCTTTACCGCCTTCTCTCCATTCTATTGAATGTGTTCTAATTCTAACTGTTGATTTTCTAACAGTTCCGGTTAAGTTACGACCGTCCAGGAAATTCGAGGTTTCGGAAGAATTTTTTTAACCGCGACGCAAGTAATATCGCTCTATTTCAGCCTCGTGGTGTGCTGAAGGGAAGAAACCTCTGCATCAGCTGAGAGTGTGGAGTGTGGAGTGAACGAGCCAGCCTCGTCCCTTTCCGCGCCTGCGGGTGCTTGCCCTTCGAGCGTGAGAAGGGCGGAATCGTCTCGCCAGCAGCAAGAGGAAGTCAGTGCGAAACAGAGAGGAGTCGTCGAGTTAGGCGTACGAAGCTCACAAGCCTCAAAAGCCAATTCAGCAGAATGTGCATTTAAGAATTTGGAACGTATTAAAATTGAAGTAAATGTTTCGCCTAAACCAAAACTTCAATTCGTAGCTTTACAGAATATATCTCAATTATCATATCTGTTGTTCTTTCCACCGCTAAATCCTGGCCGACTATGATACGATCCCTGAAGTAGAATTTTGTACGGGAATATTTAAGTTCTCTAAGGAGAAAATGGCTGGAAATAATACTTACTGCAGAACCTGTATGAAGAACATCCGTGAAGGAGTAATTGTTAATATGTAATGTAATTATTGCAAGCAAACCAAAGGACGTCGATCGCGAGGTAGGGTCTGATTTCCTGTCGTATTCGCGTTTTTGGAATTGCGTTGATTCGTAATAGATGATGTATTAGGGCAAGATGCAGCATAATGTCCTACTTTGTTTTATCGAAAAATACAAACAATCCTTCCGTGAAGGGTTTTATTTTGAGTACGAGAAATATGTTGTTGACGCGACCTGCTAAAACCGCCCAAAGCACGTCGAAAGCAGCGAATGGCTCTGCTATCGCGGCCCGGAAACCACGTGACTTGGCGGCGCTGTCTGTGGTGGTACATCCGGGCGTCGCGAAGGCGGGGGGTTCTGCTGCGACAGCTGAAGGCCTTTTAACAAGCGAATTACTTCATCCAATTGGGCAGGCTGATCTCTCAAAGGCTGTGGCGGTTTAGGCGCCGAAGGTGGAAAAACTGCGTTCACACTCCGAGTGACGCGGTCACGAGCATCTTCTACCAGGTGCAAGCTCTCAATTAATTTGGCAATTGTAGTAGTACCATTTTTCAACAATATACGGATTTGCACCGCGTAACACCTAATCTACTTTTTGGGCTTGTGACACATGTGGATTTGCCTGTTTAAAAAGTCATAAAATGTCAAAAGCATACGATTGGATCGTCTTGTTCTTCGCTGCCTGAGGGCTAATGCTTGCTCACACCTACCAGATCCACGGAATGCATTAGCAAATGCGGTTTCTGCTGCTGTCCGCGATCACGAGCATCTCCTCCCAGTTGCCCGCTCTCAATTAATTTGGCAATTGTAGTCGCACCATATTTCAGCAATATACGGATTTGCACCGCGTAACACCTAATCTACCTTTTCGGCTTGTGACATATACCGATTAGCCTATTAACAAAGCCATAACATTTCAAAGCCATAGGATTGGATCGTCTTGTTCTTCTGCTTTCGGTGCCTGAGGGGTAATGCTTGCTCACGCCTACCAGAACCACGGAATGCATTAGTGAATGCTGTTTCTGGTGCTGTCCAAGGTGATAACGAAGCGTCCTTAAGATAAACCTCGGCCCATGCGGCGGCCTTATCCTTAAGAAGAAAGGGAAAAGATTTGGAAAGGACAAGACTTGAACCATTTATTTAGCTAAAAAACCGAAAATCGATTGTTTGATCCATTTTATGGTACCCTCTCCGCTTAAATGAATTTCTTCTCAGTGAGGAGACCCAGACTTCTGAGCCTGGAAACTCGGCGGTTTGACGGTGGCGCTACAGAAGCAAAACATCACTTACCTGGTTTCGCTCTAAACTCAAAGCTAAGGAATTGACAAAATATGAAAGAGAACGGAAGACGTTTCGTTAAATCTGATAAAAAGAGAGAACTTACTTTTATTAAAGAAGTTAATCGGCAAAATCTCAAAAAATATGACAAATGTAGAAATAATTAATGGAAATTCTAATAACAAATTACCTGCAATTACATCATCCTCAGACATCTTTACTCCTTGTCAGTCTGACATCAATTAATTGTCCAATTAACTTCTTGGTCGTGACGAATCAGGGAAGCATACAGGATAGCTACTTTCTACGTCCAAAGCTCCACAAGTCCAAACTTTTCTCATTACTAACGCAATGTCTGCTAAATCACTATCGGATGAAATGCACGTGCATTAGTATCTATCTAAATGAGATTATGTCGTACATTTCTATAGTTGTATTTGTATTTTTAAAAGGTATTGTCTGTAGCTGATGGTTTAAATGTCAGGTATTGACCAGCTGCCTATAGGGTTGGCGAGGGGAGCTTTGGACCGCCGTTGCGCAGAGGAGTAAGCGAGCGTGTGCGCTCGTGCTCGCCAGGAGGCGCCCTGGTCGGGGCTCCTCTACGCAACGTTGTGCTTCCTTCTGCCTGCGCCGCCTGCTCCTGCTGACTTCTTCCCTCTCTTGCCTCGACGCAGCATCCTCATGACAAGGCTCAAGTAGCCCCCTTCGGGAGCGGCCAACCAAGTGACGATCGCCGCCCGGAAGAAGTCCGTGACGTAACCCGCCGCTCGATAAGCCAAGTCCCTGTCCTGACTAGAATACGTGGCTGACGATACGAAAACAACCATGAAAGTATCGTGTGTAGTGAACCACATTATAACCTCAGTGAGAAGTTCTATACCTCCAGAAATGAGTACCATTTTAATATATAGTTTGATTCTGTAACAAAAGAGACGAAATAATATTTGTATTTTACTAATATCTTTAGTATTTTAGAGAATGATCAAATCATGTCTTACGTTTTCGCGTCGACCGTAGTGCCACTTCTGTTCCTGCCCTGTGGTGTCTGTCCATTGCCCGTCGCAGAGTGGGCCGTGGGAGGGTTGTTTCCCTCTGGGTGTCTGTGACTCAGGGGGATCTGGTCCTCCTCTCGGCGAAGCACAGAGTTGCCTCGCTTGAGGTACTGCACCTTTCTCAAAGTCACTACGAGGCATACAATGTTACACAGCACGAGACAACACACAGGGCCGTAGTAAAAAAGTGCGGTTCCAGATTTCATAAAAGTAACCTCTTCACCTATTACTGAAACATCAAAGTAGTTAAAAAATATAATACAGAATTAAGTGAATATCAAAATCCAAAATCAATAAATGAAATGGATGCAAACATTTTTTTCTCTAACATTATGTCCTATAAATGTCTTTCAATTTTTTTCGGTTTGCGGTTTTTCTAATTGTCGTATACTATTGAAAAAGTTAATTCTTAGGTTGGAAATCCATCGAATGTTTTCACATTTGATTCCATTTTGTAATAAGCTTAATTCTATATTTGATTCTTTTTTCTTTGTATTCCATTATTTTTTGTTGATTTTCTTCTTGTTTAGCTGAAACTATGTGTGTTTGTGTGTCGAGGGAAAGTGAAATGGCCAATGGGCCATGATATTTGTCCTTCAGGAAAACATAATATCCAGCCAATTGCGATGGACAATGAAAGAGTGGACTGAAAGTAATATACAGCGGAAAATCTAAGAGAGTTCAATATGCCGCTACAATAGAGAATATGGTACTGAATACTTCGTATAGCATGTACCCACATTATATGCAATTAAGATGAAACATCATTTATTCAAAACTACATGACCTGGCAATGCTTGGCTATTGCAGTATATTGCACATCAAACTTTACTGTTCACGTAATTGGCAATCACATTTTTCGCTACGCTCTGCAAAAGTTCTAATATATGAAGGATTTTGTGGCGATTATGGGTTTATTCTATGTTGTATTTAATATTTTTCGTTTCTGTCTATATTACTAATATTTATCATCAGTTGGTCCATCATTTACAAGACAGAAATCTTTTAAATAACATCTTTATATATTACAAGAATACAAATTTCCCACAACGTTTCGGAAACAGTTGGTTTCCATCATCAGGTGACAAATAAATAATTACAATATATAAAAACAATGGAAAAGTGCAAAACAGAAGAATTTAAAAAAAATTAATATACACGAGTCAACAGAATGCACCTTGTTAAAAACTGTAGAAAATGTTTAAGACAAATTTTTAAGTTTTTACAATATCTCCCTCTTTCTCTAATTTCTTTCATACTGTTTGGAATATCGTCTTAAAAAGTTAGTTTTAATTTAGCAACTGGATTTATCTTCTTTTTCGTTATCAGGACCTTGTAATCAGAGTTTTCTGCCAAAAATTCCTCGTTTTTTCGCGCACCATTCCATAACTTTCTCTCTACCTCGGTAGCGGTAGCGAGAATATAAAAAATGTGTCTTCAATAGTATTGTTGTAAGAAGCAAAATTGCACTATTGCAATTTTTAAAAATCTGGATTTCAACTAACATTGTACCTGCGCCATTCTCTTCAACATTTTTACGCTATACCAGAACAAAAAAATTAAAAATTTGTACCATTGTTTAGAAAATTTTGAAATTGTTTTTGGGGTTTCCTGTAAAGTACCCCAAAAAATCAAAATCGTTTGAAATTCCCAAAGGCAGTTCGTTCACATTGACCATGGTACATCAATTTTGGAGAAAATAAGCTCTACGGTGTAGGTGCTGGCATTGACCACAGACAGCCTTACAGACGGATAGAGACTTTCGGGCGTCAATCAATTTTTCGGTTGAAGGACACACGAAACGTGAAATCTATATGCACAATGTGCTGCAGGAAATAATATACTATAAAAAGGGACAACATTTATTCCCATTTTCGTTATCAGGGCTCGGCAATAAGTTTTCAGATGAAAAATTGCCACACAATTAAACTACGTTCACCGTAAGATGAATTTGCCCCTAGCATTACAATACTTTATGCTCAGAAAGTAGAAGCTATAATAGTAAAAGTTAAAATAAAAAAGAACCGACCAAGCGTATCTTCCTAGGAAGACTTCAAAACGTTTTTTCATTGTTCAGTTTATGAACACATTGTAAAAAAAGAGCTCGTGACCACTTGGAAAAACGAGAATTATTTTCTACTTAGTTTTCGCTTTGTACTGCGTTCGACGACACTGCTGCTTCTTCTCAAGGTAAACAGAGAAAATCACCTTTATCACGGAGAAAATCATCTTATGGAGAGGCTCTCCATTCTACACACCGCTGCTCATGTGACATGCGCGACAAAGGAGACATGTCAGAACTACATCATTTTGCTCCAGGAAAAATCCTGGCGAACAGGTGAAGAATATACAGGCTGTCCGGGGAGGAAACGTTGAAACTTCGAAAATAAGATCTTAAGACAATTCTAAGAGAATTTTGTCTAATAAACTACGTGGATATTCCGAATGGTTGAACCGCAATGAGCACTCAAAAGTTGGTTTGAAATATTGCTTTTTAGGCAAAAATTTCCATTATAGAAACTTAGAAACATTTCAGATACATATAAATTCTTTATTATTTACAAAAGAAATTAATATATTTGTTGAGAAAGAAAAATTAAGCAAGAAATAAAAAGGCACCCAATTTACACAATTCGACTGCTTTTTTATTTCTCGCTTAATTTTTCTCTCTGAACAACTATATTCATTTCTTTTGTAAATAATAAACAATTTACATGTTTCTGAAGTGTTTCTATGCTTCCATAATGCAAATTTTTGCCTAGAAATCATTTTTTCAAATCAACTTTTGAGTGCTTATTGTGGCTCAACCATTTGGAATATCCATGTAGTTTATTAGATAAAATATGCTTAGATTTGTCTTAAGAGTCGATATTTCGACGTTTCCTCCCCGGACACTCTGTGTTGTTGCACTAAATAGTGATTGTTTCAATTTGAAGCTCTACTCTGTGACATTCAATAACAATTTTCGCGTACCCGTGAGCACATTGTCAATAAGAAATTAAGTGCTCTTGCAGCCTTGATCTGTATTAATTTACACATTACTAAGGAGATTTATTGTCAATTGTATTCATTTATTCATAAAATCATGTATTCATTATTGTCAATTATTGAATGATAAAACATTAACATTTGTGTATGTTCACACACTCTTTGCTACTTCATACTATCCTTCACCTGTTTATTTAATCTATCAACTGCTTGCCTGAGAATTAAGTATTGTTTAGCTTCATTTGCTCTCTAATTATCCAACATTATAGTAAATATTGTTTAGCTTCCTGTGAATAACTCTTGCAGCCTGCCGATCAAACTTTTCATAACAGGCAAATATTTCAGTAGCTAGTGAATATGTGTGCCAGAGGAAATTGATTCGTCCATTGACCGTCGTTCTGTTCGTACACTCAGTCTATTTACCTGAAAGTTCTCGATCGTTGTAAAATGGTTCAATGTAACACGTTCTTGTCTCCATAAACGATGGGGTGTACCATGTCGGTGTTTCCAGCAACTTTGGTTGGGTAAACAAGAAGGAACACGTTATTGTGAGCACTGCGGGCAGCCCCCAAGCGATGGCTGAAATCGCCAGGAATCTCTTTCCGCTTTCTTTACTGAGGCGTGGCATGTGCAACCTAGAAAAGAAAGAGAAGTGTTAATGTCGAAACAAGTTGTTTTCACTAGCCTTTGGGGTACATCAAGGTATACAAGGTATCAAAGTATACTTGTAGTGTTCTTTGCTTTCTGAAGTTCCATGAGCGATTGGAAAGGATCATGAAAACGTCAGTATGGCCAACCGCCCAATACAAACCCCGTGCCCAATATAAACGGGTCCGGCGGTGGCAGAGACAGTAGCAGAACCAGTGGCAGAGGTGGAGGCTGATGTGACAGTAGCAGATTAAGGGCCGTATTCATAGTCGTCACTTATAATAAGGAAAAACTTAAGGAGTTCCTTATAACGTTTTTCAATTCATAGTGGCAACTTATCCGCTTGCATGAGGAACTTCTTATAGCTATAAGGAAGGTCCAGCTTCCACTTATAGCTATAAGTGAACCGTCTCTTAGTGGATTGAAAATAGTCGTAATTTGAAATAATTGGAAATGGACTACAATTTTGAACATTATAAAAATGATTGTAGTGACATCATTCTTTCTAGCAGCTATCTGTATTTACATGGTATGCACAACCCTCCGGAAATGCACAACGATCAAGAATATTTAAGAAAATGTATCGTTTTACCCGGACCAAAGAACATGTTTTGGTAAACGTTGGTGTCAAAAACCAGCGATAACTAATTGAGGTTTATCGATTTCCAACTATTTAAGACACTGTTTACGATACTATCATTTTTTAAATAATTGTGTGGGTTAGGTTACCCCACGGATACCTACGAACGCATTCATAGGAATAGTTCACGGCCTGCTTGATGGGACATTTCAGGCAGGATTCAAGTGGCTGTGAACCACCCAATGCGCTGTTGCCACGCAAGACACTGCTAGCGTCGTACTTACGTTAAGTATCGTCTATGAATACCAAATGTGCATAAGCATTTCCTTATCAAAAGAAACTTCTTGTAGCTTAAGTCTTTTCTTATCCTATAAGTGACAACTATGAATACCGTCCTACGTCTCGCGGGACTACCACCTCCGCTAGGCCTTGTTCTACCTGGGGGACAAGTCCCCGGGGTTGGCATCTTGGGCTCTTTGGCCTTAGCCCCCAACTACGTACGAGGACGTCGGCGGGCAGATAACCGGATCCGGCCGGTACCCAGTTTGCCCTCGCGGCAACCTGCTCATTCAATGCTTGGGTGGAACCGCCCTGCCAGCTCAGAGCTACTGGCTATCCAGGCTAGTAACGAAGTCAATATCATCTGTATGGTAACTCGCCACTCACGTGCGCCGAGACACCAAGTCCCTCCTCTTTGTCCAGAGTATCGGGCTACTGCCACGACGAAGCCAAGAGCCCAACTGGGGGCCACCCGAACTGAGGTCCGGGCGCCTCAGGGCCGCCAACCCGTCTGCTAACAGCCTACGTGAGGCTACCGACCTGTGTGAGGCCGTGACCAGGACAACCTGGCGAATGGTCATTTAACCGCCGGACTTCTATTTGTGGAATCCACAGCGCCCCGAGGGGTCTCATTCACCCAATCCTGCCTTGAGGTCGACGCGCCAGGGGCCCAACGCGCCGGGTTGAACCGTCAACTAGGAGCGTAGCATCACCTACACACTGCCTACGCGTTAGGCTAACGACCTGAGTGGGGCCGCGAGACTGAGGGTCCGGGTGAACGTCTACAACTCTTCACCGGAGACCGTGCTCGTCTACGCAGTCTCGACCCCCCCCCCTGCGGGGGACAGTAGCAGATGGCACACTTGAGGTCCGAGTGACGTGCATCGATACATCGAAACCGTCATCGATGATCACTCGCTCGCAGAACTCTGCCGCCGCCGCTGTCGTCCTCGCAGCACCTGGTCCGCAGAGTTTTTATTTCATTTATTTATTTATTTACGTCGAAAACAATTTAAAACTGTGTGACGAGCTATGGGAAGAAGTGTAATTTGTGCACGTTTTCATAATTCTGTGATCTCTATCCTAAGGTCCGTACGCTCTAACTTTACTTAGCACGTAAACAAATGCACGTGATCGTCGCTTGTTCTTATTGGCTGACGGACACCACACTCCCGTTCAGGGCGCCGTGCGCTATAGGAGTTAGGTCCCTTTCAAAATTGATTTATTTCCTGACTCTCTACACAAACGGTCGAAATAATTTTCTCCTTTGCCTTGAAGTAAAATCAAGCACCGAGCGTGACCATAACTGCCAACCTTCAGTTGCCAACGGATCTCTTTGAGATAACGTTCGTTCGCCAGGCCGTCGGCGCCGCACCTGCCAAATTTTATCAGTAGCAGTTCCGTGATGGGGTAAGACGTCGCCATCTCTGAGCTCGACTTCTTAAGCTTCTCTTTCACTTAATATATCGTCTCCCCTCCCCCCTTCTTCTTTAATTATTGCAATAAATGGTGCGTAGATTTAGATGAGACTTCTTTTTGAGGAAACTGCCCTCCCTTTCCCCATCTCACTAAACCCCTTCAGGTCAACCACAGTACTCCAAAGTGACTTCAGCGTATTCCTGAGACGGCGCGTCAGTCAGCTCCGAGTGTGATACGTCACATCACCAATAATTAACGGTGGCGATGCTGTAGCGGTTAGCGTAACGGACTGCTATATCCAAGTCCGCGGGTTCAAACCCGATCGAAGCCGTGCATTTTTAAGGGCGAAAAAATCGTACGCCTTCCTTCGGAGGGGAAGTAAAGCCGGCTGTCCCATGTTAGTAGATTTACTGCATGTAAAAGTTCCTCAAGCCTAAATGACGCTTCTGAGCAAAATTCAAAATCGCCTCTTTCGTCGCCCAAGGAATACCTTCTTTCTCCGCTAGATGGCGAAAGAAGCGTAGCGAAATTTGCGAGGTCAGATGGGAGAGCAGGCCTCATGGCCTGAGCCTCACCACAAATAAAAACATTTATTTATTTATTTACAACGTGGATGCTAGAGACTGGACTTGCTGACTGCACTACGCTCTTGACCGCTCTTCTCAAACGCTCTTCGAACAAAGTATCCCATTACACGAGGGGGGCATCTCTGGTATTTAATGGTGTAGGCCTTAAAGAATGGGCCTCCCCCACCAAGTCCCTAGTCAGCTTTGACCCCCTGCAATGCCGTTCCTCCTGCAAAAGATGACAGCAAAACATTTTAGACAGGAATCGGGGAAGAAAGCTAACCTTACAACATAGACGTCTTGGCTTCAATCTGAAATTGATGATGCCGATGAACATGTTGAAATAGAGGAACATATTCACGAATTCTTGGGAGAACATCTCTTCATAGAAACATAGGAAACGTGAAATCACCCTTGATTGATAACATCCAGAATTATTGAATTAAGAAATTAACAGCTTTATCTGCGTCTCTTTGTCGTCTGTGTCTTCTTCGTGTTCATCTGTGTCATTTTCTTCTTCGTCGCCGTTGTCTCTCTCTTGCTTTCTCTCTCTCTCTCTCTCCGACGGTATTGATACTAGAGTTTAATGAACACCACCTACATTTAATTACGCGGCATTTATTTAATTTCCGGCATAATCACTAAGATAACAGCGCCAAAACACGAAAAAACACGTTTTTGTATGTTTCTTGGAATTTATGGCCGAATCTGAAAATTATTATTTCCCCATCAGAAGTCCGAGACGCGTCGAATGCTACCTCGTATGTCTCGATCGGTGCACGGGAAGTGGTCTAACCACAAGAGACAGAACCGCAAATCCGCACGCACGCACGCACACGAGGAGTTACTCAAATACTATATAGGGAAATGCGCACGTATTACGAGAAATAAAAATTATTCTGGAGGACGCAGTATAAACCTCTGATGTGATTGTTTGTGGAGCGTGCCATCGAGTTCTTCTGGGAAACGAGATTTTAAACAAGAATGTGCCGTCATCTCTTACAGATTTTGTGTCTGTTTGTTTTTCTGGTTTCATACCGGAAGAAGTGGCACTGTGAGCATCAGACCGCGAGGTCCTGCGTTCGATTTCCGATGGTGGCAGGATTTTCGACACCAGCTAGAGAACAAGGTAGCATCAAGTCGCTGTCTGCAGGAGAATTCTAGTGGCCGGCTGCTCAGATCGGTAGTTTTCCGTGGTTTCTCTGATCAACACCAGGCGAATGCCGGAGCAGTACCCTAACAAACGGGCCACGGACTGCGCGCGATCTTTCCTTCCTCTTCCTTGCCCTATCCTCTCCTCTTACACACATGCACTACACTACCACACCTGCCGGGAGGCTGGTCGGAAGCTTGTAGAGCTTGTTCCAGCTGGGCGGTGCCCCGTGTCGGAAGATACCTGGTTGTGGAAAACCTCAATCTCACCATCAAGCGAAGGAAGATCGCCTGCATCTCCCGAGGAAAAATGCACCACACTTACGGGAAAAATAACCGTAGCCGTCGTCGCGCCAGTATCAATCATTAATCAGTCATTAACCAGCGCAATCATTAATCAATCAATTCAGGTTTCATGATTCAGTTGTTTGACGATTTAAAGATTTGCTGATTTCTTTGATTTGAATATTACTCCTGCAACGAGAGTTTGAACGTGGCGTTTTGTCACACGCGCCCTAAGCAAGAAGGTTTGATTGCAGATGACCATGAAGACGAAGGTGGTAGATGCAGGAAAGCGAATATCTGTAGGATCAGCTGACTGCACTTCGTTTAGACTCAAATATAGTTTTCGTACCTGAATCCCCTCATCATGTTTACACACAGGGCCGTCAGCCACATCCAGGCAGAAGTCAGCACGAAATACATCCACAGAGCTGCACACAGAAGACACAATCATTAGTGGAATGTTAGACTGCTCTATGGATACGAAAGTTCAGTTCGTAACTCACACTCTCCAAAAGCAATTTCACAGAGAAAACTTGTACATATTTCTGTACAAGTTCTGTTCTTTACAATCATCTGTAAGTTAATTTTATATGTTAGGGTAAGGCCAAAAAATATTTAACCACTGAATCACGTTACTTTCTCGTATGGATACGCATATACTGTGAGGGGTCAAAATACCTTTCGGGATATTTTGAAACACATAATTAAAATATATCGACATAGTATCATTAAAAGAATAGACAAATTCATGGAACATTGTCAAAAGTGAGACATTGGGGAATTGATGTAATGAAAAATGAGGAAATTCAATTGTACAATATATTTTAAATATTAGGAAAATATTTTATTGAAATATTTACGTAAGAAATTGTTAGGTAACAAGTGAACTTAGATGTGATGAAAATAGAATGCATCGAATTATGTAGCTAACAATAAAAAACAGGAGAAGCTGTGGGAAGATAGGTTGCTGCAAGATGTAAAAGTCGAGATAGGGTGTGTGTGTGTCTTGGTAAAAACAACGTGATGTGACTCGATCGGAGCCGGATGTATGCCGCAGGCAACAAAAATCCTTCAAAAGTTTGTTTAAAAAAGTTAGAACGTGTTTGAGTAGAAGCAAATATTAGTCGCGAGATATTTGAACTCATGTTGACTAGTTTATATTGAGTAAAACGCGAACAGTTTTAAAAATGACAAACGCGGCCAGCTTCAAACGCGAACAGTTTTAAAATATGTTGTGATAAAAGCGTAAGTGTGGAATATCGCAAGAAATGGTGGAAGGACCAACCAAAAACACAGTTTTGGAAACATAAGTGAATCATAAGAAATGGAATTATACTCAACTCGTCGCCAAGAGGGCAGTTTATTTACGAAAAGGGAAGTGTAAAATTTAAGAATACGCAAGACTTTGAAAAATCATTCAATATCCAAAGCCAAGAATGACAGTTTTAATTAAAATAAATTAAGTAAGTTTTAATTAAAATAAATAAAGTAACGATGTCCATCTTAGGTAGGGGAAATTAACAAAATTAAATATGATTTGTGCGTCGCTTCAGAAAATAAAATATGTTTCAGCCGCTACTTCTTGCCGCTGTAACCTAATTAACAAAAGAAGTGTTATTTAAAGAATAGTTCTCCTTACGATAAAAAATCATTTAAATTCCCATTAAAAGTAAATGTCATCACCAGACAGAGCCTCGTACGAGAGGTTCAATTTTCAGCCCACAGCGACAGAGTAGATGTACCCTGGGAATGCAAGTATTGTAACGCTCAATCATTATAACAAAACAGAGCGAGCCAAATTAATAAGTAAATAAAATAAGTAAATTAGTAATAAGAGAAAATAGGCGTGTCACAATACGGAGTAATAATCATTGTGAATATAAGAAAAAGGTAGGTAATGATGCTGAATATTGATGACATTATAAGAGAAATACAGGTTTTAGAGTCCACTGACACATAAAAAGTGTTTTGCACGTCTGTCGGTTTGTCTGTCTGTTCGTCTGAATATCACAAGGCTCGGATTAAGTACGGAGCGGACGGTCTGGGACCCTGCAAATTCCATATAAAAGCAAACGAAGCCCAAACAAGGAAACTAGTGGTGCTGAAACAGCACGTGCCGCCCTTAGTAATGGTTTATTTTTTATTTTTGTCAAAAAATAGTAAAAACTGTATAAGTCGTGTAGGGGAAGTGATTATATGCGTACATTTTCTTGAGGCCAAAAATTTTTAAAAAAGGTTATGTCATACGGTTATGTAATATTACTTATTTCTCTTCGTATTAACTCACCTCAGTCATCATATTTTGTAAAGCTCATTTGGTGCGAAAGTTAGTTTCAAGCAATAGATTTTTTTATTCAAAACTGTAAATTAAAAAGCGTGGCAAAAAATTACAATTGTGTAATTTTTGAAAGAATAAAATTATACAGCAAGATGAATCGTACATCATATCAAAGAGTGCAATTAGCACTATATGCCTGAAGAGTTTGAAGAAACAAATTGGAGCTGTATTTTGAGAAAATGATTGAGCGTTTCTGAAAATGCGAAAATTTGAGTTCGTTTTCACAGAAAAATTTGACAGTTTTTGACAAACTTCAAATGACATTATTGAAGCATATGTATTTATAAATGTAATGTTATGAACAAACTGTCGCTAATGTAAATATTAACAACAAGGGAAACAAGTCAAAAAAATTACATTTTTGTTATTTTTGAAAAAACAAAAGAATAGAGCAATATGGAATTTATGTCATTTCATAGAATACATTCCTATCAAAAGGTTAATGAAAACATTTAGAGCCGTTTTTGATAAACTTTTGTTTTTCTTATTTTTTTAAATTGCAAATATTGCACGCAATATTGCGCGACTTAAACTTGTAAATGTACATGACATTAATGAAAGAACTCACTATGGAGAACAAATTTTATTTGAAGGAAAAATCCCTACCTTCAATTTTGTAGTTGTAGAAAAAAGACGAAAAAAATTAAATATTGCAATTTTCAAACATTTAGAGTTCAGTGAAAATCGGACCTATGCCACCAAGAGTATTTTACTCTCATCTTACAAGGAATTTTAATGCAAGAATTTCGAGCCGTTTTTGAGAAAATTTTGAAAATGTCCGGGGGGCTTCATGTGCTTCCCAAATTTTGAAGAAAGTTTTTCAAAATCGCAGCGCCTTGAGTCGACCCAGATAGACTGGGGAATGTCCATTTGAAAAAAATCCTACGTATAGTTTAGGCGGTAGTCGTGTTCACCGACGGACAGACTGACGGACGGACGTTTCGAAGAAAACACTTTTTTCTGTCTGGGTGTTTCAAAACGTGTATTTCCGTTGAAATCTTCAAATCGATTTTCCGCAGCATTAAATAAATTCTCCTATATTACGTACATTATTCAGTATATACGTACGTATACTGGAAAGTAAAAATGAAAGAAAAATGTAAACTTTTCGTATAAACTATTTTTAATGAGTATATTCTACGAAGTATTTAGAATAATAATATATTGAAGCTAATGACAGACATACTAGATATTCTTATGAAAAAGAGTATTGAAAAAGTACTCGAAAATGATGCTGTGTATTTGGAGACTTAGTTTCTTTGATTATCTTAATAAATACACGTGTATGAATAACCTTAATAGTCATTTGATCAAATGTGTGAGTCTTATATGAATAAAAGGTAAAGGTAATGGCATCCCCTGTGCAAAGCACACAGGCTGATGTGGCCCTAAGGGGAGGTGAAGGGAGGGCTCCACCTTTTCGTCGCCGTCGGCACGAGGGGGAGGTTGTGTGGCGAGCACAACGCTCCGGCCGCCTTTATCCCCAGGAAAGATCCTGGTACTCAGTTGGAAAGGAAGCTGAGACGACCCCAGAGCCGCTCTGAAGGGAAAGCACCAGAAAAAAATCGCAGCCTACGCCGGGATTCAAATTTGGGTCCTTCAGGTCAGGAAGTCAGTGCCCTGCCATTGAGCCATCGCGGCTCCGTCTCATATGAACACTTACCCAAATTCTTGCATACTGTCTGCAGATCTGTTGGTATTTCTTTCTTTCCTTTGTCCAACCGGTCACTCATTGCGATATAGTACACAGTCTGCCCCATATTGAATACCAGTAGGCACGCAGCATGGCAAGCAAGGCAACGTCCGTGGATCTTTCGTCGCATGCTCTTGTCGCATGCAACAGACAAGAGCGACGCCGTCAACAGCAGAGCGGAGAGGAAGCACAGGGGCCGGAGCAGCCAGTAGACGCCTCTGGTGATACGAGAGTGCTCGCAAACGAAGACCCCTTCGTGCAGGCTGTCGTTGCTGCTGCGGTAGAAGTCGAAGCACGTGTCCCACGAGGAGAAGACGAACTGGTGGCTGCCTCTGGAGTGGCGAGCCCACTCGGCGTAGTGCTCCTCAAAGGTCGCAAGACGCGCGCTCACGCACAATGTTTGGTACTCGTAAGGCAACTCCGGGTCGAAGAGAAAGAATGAGGACTTGCGGGGCGCCCACCAGCCTTCATCGTCGTATTCACACCGCCATTTTCCGTCTTTCCTCTTCTTCAGCAGTTTCCTGCTCTTGCAGCACTCTAACGCGCATTCCTCCTGACTGCAGCTTGTCCTAAACCGCAACGCGAAGGGCCCCAGAAGCGGCGGCGCAGCGTCCACGCAGTACTCAGCCTGCCTGTATCCCCCTCCCGGCCTGGGCCTCGCGATGTAAGTTCCTCCAAGGAAGGCGACGGTGTACTTCAAGCGATCCGCCTCAAGCAGGGCGGGATGCCACAAGGAGGACGCGTTGACAGAAGCGACCATCTCGCCATTAAACCTCATATTAGTGTACACAGAATTGATGTTGTTTATTGCGAGGCCGGGCGGCAGCCAGCGCCGCACCCACTCACCGTCCAGAGGAGGAACTATTTTCACGAAGTATTTACCTCTTTTAATCGAGAAGTTCCTTGGCCAAAGAGCCTCTACGCACGACTCTCCGTCAGCCGCGAGCATCTTGTCCACTTCGCAGCACTTGTTCAACCATTCTCGTTTATCTTCTGGCTTAGTGCATGCTCCTAGCTCAGTGACCGCCAAGAGCGCCATATGCACAGCGATCAGCACATTAACTCGCATCGTTGGGCAGGAGAACAAAGATGAAGCGGTGCTGGGAGCTAGTGCTGCTTCGCCCGCTGCTCCTGACAAAAGATTCCAGGCAACAAGTGAATGGCCCGAGATTTCTTCCGGCAAAGATTTCTCAGTGCGTTCAACAACTCAGAGATCTTCTTCTACGGGGGCTGGACGAAAACTGAACTCAAGGCGTGCGTCGTAGAGACTGGGAGAGAAAATTCGCGACCTGGATTGCGATTCTCAGTCAATGCGCTTAGGAATACGTTCTCTTCAATGAAAGTCTTCTGGGTGTAGAGAACCGCTGCAGAGATCTTCCTGGATGAGGGATGGGCGAACGAAGTAGCTGAACTCAAGGCGAGCGTTATAGATACTGTGTGAAGGCAATTGCTTCGGATTGGAGATGGCACCAGAAAGAGAGAGGGAGTGGGAGAAGGAAACCCACATCTTCCTCCGCAGATTTATGACTGAGGATGTACAACGGAGATAGTACGATTATTGTAACTCCACTAGATGGTGCTTCAGCACAAGATGGCGCTTCAGTTAAATGCAATTCCCAATCCTCCTGGGCTTCATTGTTGCCGAGTGCCGTGGGGCGAGGGCGAGGAGAACACGAGGAGCAGGCGGCGCAAGACGGAGAGAGGAGGTGGAAGATGAGAGGGACGAAATAAAAGGAAAAAGAGACAAAGGGACAAAGAGATGCAAAGGGAAAGAGAGAGAGAGAAAGCGAGAGGGAGCAAAAGAACGTCTGCCGGGTTCTGCTAGATATATTAAAAAGCACAGACAGTAACAACGTAATTCAATGATTTAATTAGGAACGTAACGGCTAAAACAAAATATTGTCTTCCCTAAAGCACTTGAATAATAAAGTCAACAAAAAATAATATTATTCTTCATACATTATTCAATTTCAGAAAATCTATTCATTATAGACAACAAAATAAATATTATTTCTATCACTCCTAATTAAACAAGATAAGTCTTTCAAATTTCAAACGATATTTCCAAAATTATTTCTTCTGCAACGCGCCGGGTACAAGCTAACATTTCATTAAATTTTAAAGAAAAACAATGTGATTATCAGTGAAGTGAGTTTTGGTATTTTCAGCAAAATTTAACATAAAAGTTTTGAAAAAAATATCGGTTTTCGTCTTTTATGAAATTGTGAAGGACCAAGAGCTCTTTTCGTTATTTTTCATTTTATTACTTAAAAAAATAAGTTAAGTTTCCTGCACATATTTCAGTCCTCACTCGTCATATTCAATGAAGACAAACAGGATCTTGTGGTCGCAACCGGAACTAGTGACTAGTATTGACGCGTGTACTCAAGTCCAGAAATAAATATTTCCAGAATTAAATATTCCCACAGTAAATAATGAAGTTCCACAATATTATAACAAGAACTGAATGTAAAGATTTTGCAAAACAATGTTGAGAACATCCCTCACTCCTTGAAAATGATGCGAGTCTTTTTTTCGTTGAATTCTGAATTTTCGAAAATTGCAACTTTGGAAATAATGCGAGAAAATGTGTACTATTGTTGCACCACTAGTTTTTCGTAACTTCTAGTGCGTGACGGCAGCTAACGTTTTGCAGCACTTATAAACAGTGAATTTCTTTTAATATAAAATATTTTGACAGATTTTGATCTGCGCTTGTCGAAAGATCTTTTGTAAGGAACAATTACGTATTTGTTTTACAGCACAAGAATTCTGCAATAATAAAGTCTTAATGGAAAATTGTCTAAATTATAAAGTGTAAAGAAAACATTAATCATAATACTTTCCATCCTCTGAATTTTGTACATCACACCCATCAGCGCAAGCAAAAGATCAATGCCGCATCTATAAACAGGCCCTATACTGCGATTTTCGTAACTTTGTCCCTGACAGGAATAAACTGTTTCGCTGCCATCCAATGCGATTGGTGGGCGCCGGATCTCGCCATTCAGAGAGGGAGGACGACCGCCTCCACCAGCGATAAAAACATGCACTACACTTGCGGGACTAATGGCCTGAGTAGTTGACGCGCCCGGAACCACTCATGAATCAACCCAGCGCCATGTTAGTGAAGAGCAACCCCGCTAGGTGGCAGCGCAGTGGGGCCCCGAGCCAAAGGCGCCCTGCCGAAGCAACGAGGGGCTGTCCTCGCCGCTGCCTCGGGATTCGCCGCGCAGAACGAGAAGTTGCGCTTCCGAGAGAGGAGTACAAATCATGTCAGAAGTTGAAAACGACGAAGAGGTAATTTTATCGCAGGTTGGCAGAAACAGGGGAAATGATTTGTGTTCCTACCCGAAGTGCATCAAGGGAAATGCAACTGATAAGGCAGATATTAGAAGAAAACGTTTTATTGACTCGTAAAGAATTAGTCATTCTTCTGATTCATAGTTTCCAAAAGAAAACTCTACGACATTGCAAACTATAATTAAATTTGCTATTAATGCTCTTAACCATTTAAGTCCCAAAATATTTTTACTGCAGTATTTTTAATGAATTTCAAAAAATCATCATAATTGAGTGCTAGTTATTTAATTTGATCGAAATTAATTCAAATTATTAATTTGGGTAGGTGTGGACGTATCATATGATCATGTGAGGGTGTGACTCATATGAGGACGCTGGGACTTGGTATGAAGGTTTCCGCAGTAATAAAAATAAGTCTTCATAACAAATACTTACGCCTGCTGGATTCCAATGTTAGTACCTACTTTTTTAAATTTAAAACAAAAATAAAATAAAATAATTAAACAACGTAATTACGTAAGTTACTGTAATGTATCAACAAAGAAAATACGATTCCTCTAGAAGAATATTTTCAAAAAGAACTCGATGGTAATAATTGAACAGGCTACTACAAACATATTTTTGAAAATGATCTTGTGCTCAGCTAAGATTATAGTACAAAAGTAATTTAAGAAAAATCTACTTTACTCTCTGAAGTGGAATAGACCAAAACATTCCACACTGAGAGTAATATTGCATTTAGCACAATATTTGCGAAGCATTCTTGTGCATGATGGTGATATATTGTGCATAAGCAATCCTCGTGATAATGAGTATTTTTCTGTCGAATTTTAAGTTAGGCAGCACGCTTGCTGGAGTAGACAAAACTGATACTTTCTTTCTTGCAGATTCTTGGAACTTTTATAGTGTGCTTTTTATAAAGCTGCCTCTCAAGGCCCGATGAAAACGATGAAAACTATCGCGGCATTTCGCGACTTTCTCGGTCGTGCCACTAGATCTTGCATGATCAAGCAGTGCGTGATATGGTCGATATCATGAGACATCTAGCGGCACGACCGAGAAAACCGCGAAATGCCGCGATGTATTCCATCGTGAAGACGGGGCTGGAGATGCAGCTTTATAAAAATCGCGTCTTCCTCGGTCGTGCCGGTAGATGTCGCATGATCAAGCAGATATCGCATGACCACGCAGTCACATGATCAATCATGCGACATCTGGCGGCACGATCATTAAAAAAAACCAACATGAAATGCAAATTCCAACTCTTTTACAAGTTCTTCACTTTAAGGCAAAATTGTACAACATAAAGTCCCAGCGTCCTCATATGAGGACGGCATTAAAATATCAACGTCTGGAAAATATTAAATCATATAACTGCACAATTTTATATTCTTCGTAAAGTATGAACATAAACTTACACTGTGAAGTCAGTTTAGCAACTCACCGAAATTCAGAAAAGTAGATATAATCAAATTTTTTATCAAGACAAACAAAGTATAAAATACACTAACTTAGGAAGCTAGAAAAACTACAAAATTATAAATCTGAGCGATAACAAACGTTTATATCTGTTGAATGAACCTTTGCGATGTTGCCAAACAACAATGTGATGGGGAACACAATTTATAATGTAATGAAATGATAAAATAATTCACTGTCCTCAAATGAGAACGCTGGTACATAATGGGTTAATTCGAAGTAATGTTTAGAAAAAATACATTTGTTTTAATTTCGGGTGGTTTGATGGGTTTTTTTATCACTCTAACGTTTTATGGCCTGTAATTGCCCAAATATTAAATAAAATACCTCCTACTCATTTAGCTCCGCATTAATTCTGTATGTAATAATTATTAAACCAATTTTCATTCGGGGCGAGAACTTGCCGTTTTGCTACTTTCCTGCTCTGAAAAAGTTTTCCTTTGCTTCTAAAAACGTCTGGCATCACTTGCGGTTCCAGACCGCAGCTTCCTGTTTGCTCAGAAAGAAATGAGGAAACTTATTTTTATCCTTCTCGAGATCCTTCCCCAACGGAAGACAAACTGCTCTTTAAATCCACACTTCGTTTTGCGAAGAAAATTCTCACACAACTCTCGATGTTAATATTTTACCAATTGAACCATTGAGATTACATCACACAGAGAAGGAGATGCAAAAACTTTACAACAGAAAAGTTATACAGATGCACTATATGGAAAAAACGTAAACCTTAGAAGTGTTATTTCATTCTCTTCAGTTCGTATTCTACAAAGTTTATTAATTGAGCAGTTTACAAATTCTGGAATAGTATAATCTCTATTCACTCTAAGCACATTGTTTAACGTGTTCCTGAAAATGTCATTGAAATGTTTTAATTATATCTTTACATGTGTGTTATAATGAAGTGTTGTACAGTATCCTGCTATACACTTCAACTTAAAAACGTAACGCATAAGGCAGTACAGGGATCTCCAAACTACGGCCCACGGGCCACGTCCTGCCCTCAGCAGTATTTCATGTGGCCCAAAGTACTTTCTAATTCAATTTAATCGTAACACAGGCCGTAATTTTTTTTTTTGCAAAATATAAGAATCTGATTTCCTGTTGCCATAAACTCTGTTGTTTATCCACTTGTCTCTCTTATGTTAGCCTTTCAACCCGCAAAGGAGAGGTTATGGCTTCTAAACTTTCCTCTCAACTTCATGGTACAGCATCAAAGTTCGGATAGTTTTCAATTACTTTAGATAAGTCAACAGATGCGAAAACATAGCACAAATGTCATTGTTTGCAAGAAGCGCCAGTACAAGGTTCGAAGTGACGGAAGAATTGTTTGATGTCATTAGCTTGTGCGAAAATACTACAGGGAAAGATATTTTCAAGGAAGTGCTGAAATCTCTGAGTAAAATCTCAATTTGTCCCAACTGAAATGTGTCGTTACAGACGGTCGAAGGAACATGTGGGGCACAAAAACGTATGTTCTTGGAAAACTTAATGCAGAGAGTGAAGCAAAAGGAATTAGTAATCCCTTGCCAATACATTGAGTTCTTCATCGTGTATAGTATAGTTTTGGGGTAGATTTTTCATGTAGTCCAGACTTTACGCTTTCTACATGAGAAAATTATGAACATGTTCGTAATTTTTCGTGTGGAAAACATACAGTTTGACTCCAGCGTCTCTAGCGGCAGAATTTTTCACTAACGGTAATCGGCCATGTCGATTTTGTGGTTAGGTGTGTCAAGGTGCGATTGTATGAAGTGATATATTGTGATAAACTACTTCTTTCCGTGTCCCTGCCTTCCAATTTTATTCTCTATGCCCCTCATGGTTAATTAATACTAAATCGAGATTATAGCCAGAACGCATGCATAGAAATACCATCACTGAAACAACTCGGACGACGCAATTCAGTTGTTTCCCGCTAGCCCCCCTGGCGGCGGCTTGTGGCGATTCATGCAGAAAGCGTATAGACCAGGGGGTTGTCACTAGATAGGCCTTCCCTGCTTACTATTCCAACGTGCGGTGGGGGCAGTGTGTTGGGGTCGGAGGCCAAGTGTAGGGATGGGGGTCCGCCATCTCGGACCCAGGTTCAGCGATTGACCACGACGTTGGTATAGCGTCCAATAGATAGCGACACTAAGGATTGCTCCAAAAGGACCCTGATAGTACTGCCATCTGGCGATAATTTTCTGAACGGTCTTCGAAGTTTGAAAATCCCGTTAAAAATTTTAAAAAATTGGTTATAACATGTGGTGATGTGTTTTGCCCTTTCTTGTAATCAGAAGGTAAAATGCCCAATAATAGGAGTTGTTGGGTCCCCAGTTGCCAGAACAACCAAACAGAAGACGTGGAATGTACAAAGCTGATTACTTTTCCGTGCGATCCTGAAAAAGTGAGTAATATTAAATGTTTAGCATGATTCTTGAAGTAATGCTTTCATAGTATGATAACGAATGTTATTCTCTCACTACTTTTAATATAGTATTATTTTTGTTGCATTAACATTAAATTGAATGTATATTTTATTTATAATTATTAATGTATCTATTACGAATTTTATTATAGGTATAGAGAATGTCTGCTACCAATTAGAACTTCATGCGGTCCACAATGGTTTCAATTTGTGTATTATTCAATTTGGCTTCCTTGCAAGACTTGGTGAGTGCAAAAACCTTCCTTTATAAAGAAGTACAGCACTATACATCTTGAATTCCAATAACATCCCTTTTTACTTTCCCGTATACGTACGTATATACGGAGTGATATACGTAGTATAGGGAAAGTCATGTAATGCTGCGCGAAAAAATGGCCAATTTTCGGCCGAAAAAAATTAATTGCCGGGCCGTAAAAACAAAAAAGTGCATAAAACCAGTTGCTAAATTAAGAAAAAAATCCCCTAACACGTGGTGTAGCCAGAAACCATGTTTTCCAGGTCCTTGATACCGAAAACCCAATTGAAAGGAAAACGTCCGTCTGTCCGTCCGTCCGTCCGTCTGTCCGTCTGAGAACACTGCTAGCGCCTAAACCATACGTACCATTTCTTCCAAAATAGATATTCCCCGGTCGATCTCATTCTAGTCAAAGCTTTGAGATTTTGAAAACGATTCTTCAAAATTTGGGGGTACTTTATATGAAGCCCTCCGGCGATTTTCAAAAGTTTCTCAAAAACGGCTCCAAATTTTTTCTTTAAATTTCTTCTATGAATAGAGTAAGATACACTTATTCACATGGCATAGGTCCGATTTTCACGGATAACTCTGAATTTTCGAAAATTTTGAAAGTTTGAATTTTTTTCGGCGTCTTTCTCCAGCTACAAAATTGAAGATAGAGGTTTTTTCTTCAAATAAAATTTGTTCTGCATATTAAGTTCTTTCATAAAGGTCATATAAAAGTTTCTCAAAATTTTAGTAGTTTTTGTGCAATATTGCGTGCAATATGTGCAACATTAAAAAATTACAAAAACAAGATTTTCTCAAAAACGGCTCCAAATTGTTTCTTTAAACTTTTGGTAGGGATAGTGGTAAATGTACTCTATCATATGACATAAAAGCCATATTGGTCTATCGGTTTTTTTTCCAAAAATTACAAAAATGTAGATTATTTCACATGTTTCTCACGTCGATAATATTTACATTAGCGGAGATTTGTTCACATTATTATATTTACGAGTACATGTGCTTTAAATAATGTCAAGTAACGTTTCTCAAAAACACAATCGTTTTCTGTGAAATGTAGCTCAAAATTTCGCATTTTCAGAAATGCTCAAACGCCATTTTCTCATATATGGCTGCAATTTTTTCTTGAAACTTTTGCAACGGATAGTGCTAATTAAACTATTTAATGTAGCGTAAAGTTTATTTTGAGTTATTTTTTTGTTTGTCCAAAAAGTATGTAAATGTAAATGTTTTGAAATTTCTCTCACATCTTTAATATGCACATTATCCGCAATTTGTAAAGATGATTATATTTGTGAGTGTAAGTGCTTCAAATAACTTCAAATAAAGTATTTTGAAAACTTAAAAATTTTCTGTGAAAATGAGCTGCAAATTTCGCATTTTTAGAAATGCTAAAACGCCATTTTCTCTTAAACGGCACATAATTTTTAAAAGAATATTGGCATTTACGGCTAGGTTTTTGTGTTCTTTAATATTCTAAAATTAATATTTCCGTTCTACCAATAGGAAACCGAAAAATTAAGAAAATGACAAAAAAATGTACTTTTGGCGATGATAGATGGTAGCTGGCAAGAAAGAGTAAGTGGCAATTCCGAATAGCTAGCGAAGACCCAAGAAAAGAGAAAACTAATACGGGGAAGTCTGTGCCATTCTGTAGCACCACTAGTCTTACTACGCCTTTCCATGGCTACTAAATTCCTTTATTTTGAAAATTTAATTTTTCTCACACTGAGTGCTGCAATATTAAACGCAGTTTAATGCCACGCCTCACGTTATGGGCGCCAATGCAACCGTAACAATCCCCCTTTCTTCAATTAATCAATATTAATAAATATTGTTATGTGGCGGCTATGCGATACCACACGGTACGACCGTGACAATTACTATGACACCTAATCTATTCACCCTGATCTCAATTATAATTGCCACAGTAACCGTTTTCCTAATAATATTTACTCAGATTCTCCTATCGAGTGGCCTCGAATTATGATGCTGCCGCCACACAAATTCTTTATTTCTATCAAATCTCTACAGTTATGATATTACGAGGTTGCATACATTATTTTTAGGTCGTAGGTCGTGGCTGGCCCCGTACGGGAAATACCAGTAAACAACGTTCGCTATTGCAGCATGCACAGGTTTTTCTAATACTGAAATAATAACACCTTTTGTCATAAAAGAAAGAAAGAACTTTAAACCTCACTCTCTTTCGTTTATTTTCTCATTTAACATGGAGCGCTACCGTCCTCTGTTGCCTTCCCTCAATAACAATGTAACAATGTATAATGACATAAATGTACTCATGCTTGGCAACATCGTTATCACTTAAATACCATCACATTCAAATGAAACTATTAATCATCAGCTGATTTCTAATTATTTATGCGTTCAGGAATTCCTTTTTACCAAAAAATAATGTTATTAAAAAATTTTCCCTCGTACGTACGTAATTATAAATTTAACAATAAGAAAATGAGACTAAAATTTTGCATCGCTTTGTACGGCAACAATTGCATGCATTGTTCTTTTAAAATTTCAATATTTTTCCACTGTTCTTGTCAAAGTTTATTTTAATTTACTTGAGTATTCTCGAAAAACAAATATCTAGTTTGATGATTACGCCACAAATGCGGCACTTTCCTTTTGCTGAATTCCGCGGAGACAGCGCCGTTGCCAGCTCGGTCGTCAATTGCGTGCCCACTTGCACGCGCCGATGTATTCGCACACACCAATCCCGCGTCTGCCGACTTTCTTCATAAAATGTTCTCCACGAAGTCCAAAATTGCTCGATCAACTTCGAAGCACAGAGTCAAAATAAAATGAAAAAAACTTCTTCTCTTTTCGATCATTCACTGCATCAATAGCTGTTTTCAATACTCGTTCGGATGTCCATTGCACTGCACCGCTTCATCACAAAAATTGTCTAAGTCTAATTTCTCAAAATCTCGAATTCATCCAACATGGATTCGACGTTACTGTCGCCCCTGACTCGAAAGAAGTGTTCTTAAAATCATGTCGGTTCACCATGTCACCTCGTAATAGAAAAATGCCGGCGAATTTCATTCTTGCATTTTCATTGTTGTTTTCCCAATTTTTCTAAAATGCACAATATAAGTTATTCTGACATGACTATGCGTCTATTTATTAACGCTTTTGCCCAATGTTAAAGTTTTTTGGCCCAAACATATATTTTTGATATTTTATACGTCGAAAATGCTAAATTTCTCTGTCGAAATTATCCACCAATTCGTCACTTGTTTTGATATTATTAATTTGTAATATTTCTTCAGCTCAGAAATTCAACGTGTTATAAGTCTTTTGGATCTGCTATAATTTTTATTAAATTCAGACAACGACGATTTACAACGCCTCTCGCTACTTAATTAAGGTTTCTTCATACAATTTTTATATTTGAGTTATTGCATCTGTCACGTCACTGGGACTTTTCTCCAATATTCATATTCTAAATTTAAATGAACCCGTCGTCCGATCGTGTTCAAATAAAGACTACAATGTTTATTTATTTACTTTCCAATTAACTGTACGGTCAGATTTCCTTTCAAAATTACTGAATCCAATGTCTTTCCCAAATCGTCGAAATATGGCTTTCCGCGGTGGGCTGTTCTTCTGTCTTGTTGCTATCGATTCACGTACACTTTGTTTTATTAATTAGAGTTAAATAAATATTTATCTTTCTTTCATAATTGTTTTTGGGGAATGTGCCAGACATGAAATCATTACAATACAGAAGGTGCTAAAGTTCCCTGACTCAACCTGTGTGTGTCTATATATATATATATATAGATATATATATATATACATATATTGAAACGAATTGTTATCACTAAGACGATAACAATGCGTTTCGAACCAATTTTGTACGTTTGAACTGCGCGGCAGAGGCTAGCCCGCCGGCGGAGTCGGGGGGGGGGGCAGAGCCGGTTCAACGTGAAGAACCAGGAGTCACGAATCGAGCGGGAGACCAGTAGAGCAATGGCGGAGAAAGAGAGTGGACGTAAGGTATCGTGTGGAAGGAAAAGCGAATAGTGGCGGACAGAGTGGAACCAGAGTGGAGTTGTGACGGAGATAGTGTGGGACCAAAGTGAACGCATTAGCGGAAAAGTGAAGTGAGACAGAGAGAGTGCAAGAAAGTAGTAAAGTGTTACAGACGGTGAAACGTGCTGGATGATGAACACGTGGGACGGACACTGCCGTATAGAGGGAGGGAGCATAGTATGCCAGTTTTAAACATTATCAAGCACCACTTAGGTGAACAGTAATGACCATTACCATAAAGGTCGAGAACTGTATCGTAAAAGAACGAGAGAATAGCAGCTGGGGAGGACAACGCTCTGATACAATCAAAACGTTGGGTTACGTTTCAAAGCAGACCCCGGCGGCTACGAGTGGGGTGAGAAGCGGCGGCGGCGGCGTTCCTCTGACGCCCTTCCGAGCACCTCCGTAGGAGACGGAATTACCCGAAGGGCGGGGTGGCGCGGCCAGGCTCGTCAGGCAAGAACGCATCGAGCAAGCAGCCGGCGCGGCATTGCGGGGCTCCCCCTCCCCGCGCTGGCTTCCCGCAGCGCTAGGTGCCGGCCGACGGCGGACGGGCGAGTATTGAAACGGCGCAAGTCAACGGGGTTTTCGTGAGTAAAAGCGGTCGGAAGGTTGGGAGAGTAGTGATTGACCAAGAGAAAACAGTGATCTTGATTTGAGCCCCCCCTAAGTAATAAAACTAGTGTAAGGGAGTAAAGCCACAAGGTGACCGTAAAATTGTAAAAAGGGATCAGACAAAGCACGGGAAAAACAGAGTATATGCTCCTGTGAGCGCCAAAAGCAACTGACTTTGTATAGCAATGGTTTTGTTTTGTTTTTGTAATAAAGAAAAGTTTCGTTACCCCTAGTCTCCATTGTGTAGATGATTGGATCCGGAGCCCATTCCCGAAAAAGAATTCCTGCCCCCTCTTGTTTATTTATAAATTTTGTGAGAGTTAATCAACAACTCGTTTCTATATATATATATATATATATATATATATATATATATATATATATACCGGGTCTTTAGTCTAACTCGCAACCCGTATCTGAGAACACAACCACTTGTTTTGGTAATTTGGCAACGCGTGAAATACCTTTGGCTTTCCTTTCACTTTTAACGACCCATCCCCCGGTCGCAGGTTTCGGGGTGGGAGAACCGGGCTATTTTGTTTGGAAGAAAGAGAAAGGACTGTCTTTGGGCAGTCATTCATACACATTTCATTCATGAGTGTAGGAACTTACATTTAGGAAAGAAGAATCGCTTCGAAAATGTTGACGAAAGAACAGCGTGTATTTTTGGTAGAAGTTTACTTCGGCACTAAATCTTTTTTAAAGAGTCAGGAAATGTTTCAGGAAAAATTTCCGGAAACGCCAGTTCCCAACAAGTCAACAATTTGTAGACTAATCCAGCGCTTCAGGGACACGGGGAACGTTATGGATAGGAAGCGGAATCGCAGTGCCACTGTTTTAAAGGAAGATAAATTATTAGAAATTCAGGAGGTTTTGAAACATTCCCCTGAGACGTCGCTATCGAAATTGCATCAGCAATGCAATGTTTCACTCTGCAGTGCATATGTCGCAACTAAGAAATTGAAAATGCGGTCTTACAAGTGGCAGACCGTTCAAGAACTGAAAACACCGGACAGGGGCGCGCGAATTCATTCTGCCGTGGTTCAGAAGTTTTATTCAATTAGGACTTCACGTTCTTGGCACCTTATTTTTTAGTGATGAAGCTTGGTTTCATCTCGACGGAAATGTAAATAAACAGAATTGCCGGTTGTGGAGCACATCGAAACCAGATGCAACTCTCCAAAAACCTCTTCATTCTTCGAAAGTCGGGGTATGGTGTGCCATATCTCGTCGCCGAATTATCGGACCAATTTTTTTCACGGAGACAATTACTTCTGAAAGGTATAAAGACATTATTGAAAACTTCGTATCTCTTTTAGAAGAAGACGACAGGTACTGCTGGTTCCAGCAAGACGGCGCCCCGTGTCACACGGCGAACAGTAGTATGAATTTCCTAGCGGAATTTTTCGGAGAACGAATTGTTACAAAAGGTCTGTGGCCACCACGTTCCCCAGATCTTACTCCATTAGACTTTTTTCTGTGGGGTTTTCTTAAGAGTAAAGTTTATGCAAAACTTCTCTTGAAGATTTACGACGCAACATTACGGAATCTGTTGGGCAAATCGAAGAAGTTACTCTTCAACGTGTTGCAGCAACAGTACTGAAAAGAGTAAACGCCTGTCTCTTGGCAAATGGTGGTCACTTTAAAATTTACTCTAAGGTGTGTTTATTGTCATTTTAAGAAAATAAAATTGTATAATTTTTAATTAATTATTGTCAGTAATGATTAAGTTATTACTTATGAATATTTTATTATCTTTAATAATTTTATTAAAATTTTCCAATTTGTTTAATTTCCAGGTTCTATAATAATAGATAATGAAGAGCTTGGCGGTGATGTTTCATGAGATATCTTTCTGATTTCTCTCTGAGCCAGCTTTCATTAAATAATAATTATTGTTACGTTTCTGTTAATAAATCGATAAATCAGTCATAATTTCCCTCCACAACTTCAGTATCACATTTTTGTTTCTTGAGCATACTGGAGAGAATCGTCTAAAGGGACGTTTTGTTTGCTGGCTCATGCCTCTGCCCACCCCACCCCACCCACCCTGCGCAGCGTGAAAAGATTCCGGCTTGTGAGCCGAGTACCTGCCCGCCGAAGCCCTTGAATGGGGAAAACACAGAAAGGGCTGTTGCAGTTGCTGCAGATTATGACGCACAGCGCACTTCCTCCGCTGTCTCGGCATGCCAGCCACGGCAGTATTGAAAGGAGACAAAGACACGCAGTTGCCAAATTGCCAAAACAAGTGGTTGTGTTCTCAGATACGGGTTGCGAGTTAGACTAAAGACCCGGTATATATATATATATATATATATATATATATATATATATATATATATATATATATATACTGTAGTTGCGAGAAATGTGGAAAATAGAAACATGGGACACTTTGACCCCCGCACACTTGAAAGAGTTTTCTCGGTCGCCTCTGCGGAGGGGAAAGAGTTCCTCACTCGAGTCGGTCAGCGAACGAGGTCGTTGTTGTTGTTGTTTTTGTTTTTATTGCAGTTATGTTTTTTAATTGACAAGTTACCTTTCGACATTTTCCCTTCCCCAAAGAGTATAGAATTTTTTAAATAATTATTTACTTCCTACGATGCTTATGCACGGAATGTTGTAACTCAATGGCAAGAGTAGTGCGCTTTCTGTATGCGGCAACCGCGACTCACGCGCATATCATTATACTGCGATTTTTCTAACTGCGACCCTCAAGGCCAATCAAATCCCATCTTCGCGATGGAATATGTCACGGCATTTCGCGTCTTTTCTCAGTCTTGCCGATAGAAGTCGCATGATCGCAAGCACTGCTTCATACGGTCGCGATCGTGCGAGATCTAGCGAAACGACTGAGAAGTCGCGAAATGCCGTGACGTATTCCATCGCGAAGATGGGCTTTGAGTGGCCTTGTGGGTCGCTCTTAGAAAAATCGCAGTATAAACTTCTTGGCGTAAGTTCGTTATACGACGTTCCGTTTACATGGCCATGTCGCCCCTGCTCCTGAGACACGGTGTAAGTAAGATTTTTATCTTACACCGTGTCCTGAGATGAAGTGTGTGTGGACCGGTTTTGCCTACAAGTTGTACTCTTAAATGTATTCTTAAGATACTATATCCATGGTTGTACTGCTGGCTGCTGCTATAGACAGAAGTTGGTATACGAGAAAACATTCTCAAATTGTGTTGAACCAGTTCTCTATAAATATTCTTCATAACATGGACAAAATAGAAATATTGTCGGAGAGTGTGATTAACCTAGAAAATGTAAGTTTTATTTTTTAATCAAGTTTCATTTTCCAAGGTAAAGTATTTTATCAAAGAATGAAAACGTACTTCTGTTTTATGGTTCTTATATTTATAATCTTGCCAATAATAAGTACGAAATACTATTAGCATTGTATACATTTTTATAAAGATATTTTTATATCAATCAGCGTGTGAGTAATTATTGTATGGTTCAGTTGTTAAGCAATTATCTTGTTCATACAATGTGTAGGCTTCCAAACATATTTTATTAAAAAAAAAGTAATGAATCAGATTCAAGACAGCATGTAGATTCAGTTACTTAAAATGTCTGCATCTCTTTCAGGTAAAACAGGAACCTGATGATCATTCTGAAGAGGAAGAATACCGTTTCGCAGTGAGTTGATAGTGTATTGTCATTATAGTTATCTGTCAGAGTAGTTGATAGTCTATTGTCATTATATTTACTGCTCAATATGAAAAGTTCATTTTGTTTCCAGACATTGAGGATTTTGGGGGAAAACATGTAAATGAATAAACGACAGTTCATGTGTGTGTAGTAAGAGAAACTTCATGTTTTTAACAAGATTTGATACTAAAAACAAGTCCTCTATGTAAACATGTATTTGCCCTAATTGGGAGAATGTTAGTTAATATTTTCTTGGGTTCTTTTCTAATTTTCTTGAATCCTCTCATATAAATAATATAAAGTGCTTTAAATTTGGAATAATATTGGATTGAAATCTCAAATAATTCAGCAGTGAGAATATTTCATTATGAACTTTTCTTCTTATGTGTGTTTAATTTCAACGGTCATTATGTAATGGATGTTTCAGCTCTTATTACCGTAACTTATTTTGAAATGACTACAAGTTCTTTTCTTGTGACAGCTTTATTGTCGGTACTGTTTTGATCCTAAATCGTTGTCAGTTATGGAATAGTTGGCAAAACTGTAGTATTTATTGTATGTTATCTCCTTATTTCCTCATATCCCTTTTTGTTATCAAGTCTTCCTTCCTCCTGTTATTCACTTCCCATAGTTCTTTTTCTATACATTTTGCTTCAATTTTTGACTCTCAATGTTGCTTTTAATGTTCTGTCTTAAGCTGCGGATCCTGATTGAGGTTATTTCTGAGTTTACTCAACTGCTTAAGGTGTATGCTGGGAGGGTTCCCAGTACTGCGTCCCAGATGTAAATTTAAAATATACCATCTTTGTTTCTTCCTTGTTCACAGTTGAGACACTTTTTATAAATGATTGCAACTGACATTTCGCGTGAACTGAGGATTTTTGGTTTTAAGTGTGACAAGTGGTAAGACTCCCCCAAAATATAGTAAAAAGTTCAAAAAGGCCTCATATTATAGAATATATTTTAACCCTGTACCATATCTGCAATTTACAATCAATTTCTATACCTGGTGTCTTTTTGGAAGTGAAGTGGTAACACGAATGTGTAGGGCAATCTATTAAATGTAAATAATTGATTATATAAAAGTGCACATTTTATAAGTTATTTTTAATAACATAATACTTGTAATTTATTCATATTATATATTTCAAGTAAAGAATAACCTCTACTGTTCATAACCTTCATTGTTGATACATAATGTTTCAGAAATATTTATAATAGTTTTTTGAAAGTTATTTCGAGATAAATCAAATACTGATGGTACCAGACACATTTTTTTAAGTTCATGACAATATATTTGAAATGAGAATGGGAAAATAAGAGGCTACGCCTTAGGTCAAACCAGCCATATATAACAAAAAAATTTATAACTAATAAAATTTAGAAAATGTGTGATAATAGTTTAGTACCTGCTTAATAAATGCGCAAAGGCATATCTAGAAGATTGAAATTATCGTGCAAATATTTTGGAAAATATTAATAAATTAATAATGATGGGGACCAAAATGACCCCAGACATGGTACGAGGGTTAAGAAATAATTCAGGCCTCTCTGTTCTTTTTCATTTCTCCTCACCTACTTGCGCCTGCTCATCATCATTCATCTACTTTCCCCCACAAAACTTGTTTTTCCTTTGAGAGGGACGTAGAAACGTGGTTTTAAGGGCCGAGGACTCATTGTCATTCACAATTATTCAGTAATATGTTATGTACGCCATAATATGCGAACTTGTATTTTTTTGTCCTTAATCTTTTAGATGGAGGTCTGTGGTGTAATTCTGTATCGAGTGGTAGCACTCGTACAGGATTTTTTTATCGATAGTTTCTTACGACCTGTCTTGAACCATCTTCTATCCTCAGCTTATTTTATCTAGAGTTAAATATTTGAAGGATAGGAGAAATGAAGGGAGAGTGCTCACATTCATATTATTCAAGGAGTGCACTGTCAAGCAAAACTGACCGTCAACCCAATTGAAACTCGTTTCTTCTTCATTAATTTTTGAACAAACTCAAGCACTTCATTTCCAGTTTGAGAAAGTGTATTCCAGATCTAATTTTTTAGTGTTTCAAGAGGCATAAAAATGAAATACTTTGTAAGATATAAGAATTTGGAGTAATGTGTGTATGTATACACACACACACACACATATATACACATGGGTGTGGGTGTGTATGTACATATATATTATATGTGTATATAAACCAATATATACATATATATTTATTGGTTTCTTTAATATGCATTTACAATATTTATAGAAGTTTTTGTAATAACCATGCAATGCTAAATTGAGATTCTAACAGATATGAATTTCTTAAATCTTTAAAAGTTCTTTCTACAACACTATTTTAATTTACCGTGTAATATTGTTCAGTTGTGTGGCTTCATTGAAATATTCAACATCAGTTGTTGCAGGTTTACTTGTAAATCCATCTGGGATAGTCATGTTTTTTTATTAGTGATTCTTTCAGACAGATTGAAAAGGGGCAGTAAAATGTATTTGGATGACATTTGTATAAGATGGAGAAAGATGTTGCAGATATGTATGTTCCATTGTTCCAGAAAACAATGGAAAGAACGTAATAATAATAACAATAATAATAATTATTCAAACTGCACAATAGCAGCAAACAAACCGGATATTGTTATCCGGGATTTGGAGAAAAAATTGTGTCTACTTGTAGATGCTACTGTGCCCTGTGATCAATTCCTATATTTTTCATCCCATCGGAAAAATAGGAATTGTCAAATAATGCGAAATACCTGTTTACAGCAGCAATCACTTCATTTGATGGAACGTTTTGCCAATCAAGCCAATTTTCAAATTGGGGAATAGAAAGAAATCACTAGGGGCTAAATCCGGTGAATATGGTGGATGAGGAACCAGTTTGAATCCTGACTGATGCACTTTCGCCATTGTGACTGCTGCTGTATGGGATGGAGCATTGTCTTGGCGGAACAGCACTTTCTTGTGCGCATTCACACATTCAGCTTGTTGCCAACAATGAACTACGCGTCGTATTTGGTTGAAAATTCAAACAGCTGCCTACAAAGAATCATGCTTTCTAACAATGCACAGGTTTAATAACAATGCACGCTCTTTCATAGAAATTTACCAGACTTATCAAATGACCTTTGTAGTAAGAAAAACCAAAAGGAAAAAACTTGCCTTAAAAACCCAAGTGTAAGAGCAAAACCACGGGCTACAGCTTCTGAAGACCTTGAAGCTAGAAAGCATGTGGATATAGAACAGACGAAGGAACTTCACAACTGAAGATGCGGCAGAAGAAAGAATGCATTATGCAAGAATGCAAAATGAACGGGAAGTTCACGAGTTAAAAAATAAAACACATCCAGGAACTACAAGAAATTTAGAAATTAAATGTAAAATAATATATTTCGTTTTCAGATGATTCGTGCAGTGTATTTCATAAATAGACATTTTCTTTTGTTGTTTATATTTATAACAACTTACTAATGCATTTTGATTTAAATATGACCATGATATTTACTTATTCAGTTACTAATTAAGCATTAACTGTGGGGTATTTCATGTCGAATCACTCCAAAAAAGTTAATTTTCAACCTTTTCCTCCAAACTTTTGTAAATAGTTATAATACTAGTAAAAGGCAAGTTACATTGTAATATGAAGTTTTGTATTTCTCTGTCTAGAATTTTCTGAGAAATAGGGAGATAAGAGGCTTTTCCTAGTTAAAGCCTCAATAACTAAAAAAAGTGTCTTCCCAAAAATAACTGGAACATGTTCTCAGGTTGAGTGTGTGGTTTGATTTCCCATGGAATGATCAATATAAAATCCAAAATGTTAGCATCGAAAGGGTCTATATATAGTAGTTTTTTTACATTTTTTTCTCTTGCTGCAATATGTATGCTCATGAGGAGAAAAATCTTTGCATTCATAGAAAATATTGTGAAATATCTGTTCATTTAAAATGGTTTGTTAAAATTTTATGGCAGTATATTAGGAACATAAAAGAAAAACAATATTTATTAGAACATTATCATTTACATGATAGGTACAGTACAAACAGTTTTTATTATAATACCTTAGCAAATGAGGCGTCATTTAGATAAAAAATAACTAAATAATACTTCATTAGAGTGTTGATAGAAGTAAAATTTGACTGAAAAATTAAAACAAATCAAACTTGAACTATTATTTTTAATTTACACACCTAAAAATAACATTTGTGTAAAAAATAAATTAAAAGTATTTAAAATTGTGTTCTAAAACAAAATCAGAATCCAAGCAGAGTGATCACCAAACAAGCTCTCTGATATTTCTTGATGACGCTCATGTAGTAAATCTCATATTAGGTGTGAATTATGTTTAATGTTTGATGTTATTTTGTCTAGAAAAGTCTTAAAAAGAAACAAAAACCACAATTGCAACTTTGAAAAAGACACACTTAAATATAACACTGGGTTCCAGCAAACCCAAAGACACTTCCGCACTCTACTGCGAGGTTAGTAGTACACTATTAGAAGATGGCAACTGTGCAGATCCTCCCCAAACGTACTAACTGAATTTACGTGGGAGTAAAATATCCCTAATATTTATTTTCCAATTAAACTTATATAAAGAAATTTGGTTGAGGTCCAATTGACCCCAAGGTTATATTTAAAGATTAAACAAATTCTTTTGTTGTTAAAAATTCTTTTGTTGTGTGTAGAACCATGCCAACCCATCACAAAATCAATAAACTTCATCTCGTCACCGACTATACCCTGGCAATTGAAAACGAAAATTCGTATTCTTTTGCGAAAATCTTCAGCATTGTCGCCACCTGGATTCAGTGTTGGAACATGGGGTCCATCTATAGCTTCAGCTATCCCAGGGAATTGAGATCTTTCATACACATGACGTGCATTTTCTCAACATTCAACATCACTTGGGAAATACACAAACAACGATCTCCTGGGGGCAATTAACATGGATACTCTTCTCATTATTCTGCATACGGTTGGCTGACTTACTACTCACAAATCACCAGAATCAATTTGAAATTTGCCTGAAAACCCAAAAGCAGAATCCACTATTGCCATTAACAAAATAACAGTTCATGTACATCAGCAATTGAACATAACCTGACAAATATTGACAACCCTAAGATTTTTGTATAACTGTTATTTTACCTGTTGCATCATACCATATCTTAGAGAAATTAAAAATTGATTATGGTAGGAATATGCAATCCTTTTCTATTGTCCTTTTGCAGGTAATTTATATACGTATTGAGTATATCGAATACCGTGCATTTGTCAAATCTGAACTGTTCCTCGAACTCACTTTTCATGTAAAATTCAACAGGATTTTGTGTATCACGGATAATAAGCCGAGAATTATTTATTTACTTACAATTAGCCTGCGGCTAATAGATATACAATATCCAACAAAATATAGCAGCTTTATACTTCACAAATTTTTAACTTTAATAACAATAAAAATCCTTAAGATTTAACTAAAATGTATAACAAGAGATAATATATTTTTACAAAGTACCCATTGAAATAGAGTATACAAACAAACAAAAGTTCTATCTCTTATTCAGGAACATCAAAATCCGGCGCAGGGTACTCAAGAACTTCCTCCTTCTCCAATATTCTCTTGAAAATTACAGTAAAACCCCTTTATAAGAGACACCTGGGGGAATGGAATTTTGTCTCTTGTAAGCGGGAACTCTTATAAGTGGGAAATGCGTTTTTGACATGTTTAATGAGATGTTACCATATTTTTAGTGGATTAGTACGATTTGTACACTTATTTTAAACTTGAGGAAACATAAATTAGTTGATTCCAGAGCCCATTTAACCAGATCTATTGAGTGAACTTTATGACATTTAAAGCACATGTGCTCATAAATGGATTATATGAACAAATCGCCTCTAATGTAAATATTGACACGAGAGATACAAAAAAATTACATTTGTGTAATTTTTGAAAAAACAAAAGAATAGAGCAAAATGATGTTAAGAGTCTTATAAAGTACCTTTATAACTATCACTACCAAAAGTTTAAAGAAAAAATTTTGAGCTGTTTTTGAGAAAATCTGTTTTTGCAAGTGTTTATTATTTCACTCAATATTACATGAAAAAAATTTTTTAGTACATAATGTTAATGAAAGACCTAATTATAGAGAAAAAAAAATTATTATAAAAAAAGTCTATCTTCAATTTTGTGGCTGAAGAAAGACACCGAAAAAATTGCAAACTTTCCCAATTTTCGAAAATTTAGTTCACAGTGAAAATCCTAACAATGCCACCTCTGTAAGTGAATTTCACTTTATTCTTACAAGAAATTTAAAGAAAAAATTGGGGCCATTTTTGGGGAACTGTCCCACGGGCTTCACGTACAGTACCCACAAAAATTTAAAATGATTTTCAAAACCGCAGTGTTTCGAGCGGAACCAAATCGATTGCGGAATATTCATTTTGGAAAAAAAATGTACGAATAGTTTTGGCGCTAGTGTTATTCACGAACGGACGAAGGAACGTTTCGAAAGAAAAAAACGAACCTTTTTCGGTATCAGGGATCAGGGGACCCCAAAACATGCATTATGTTAAAATCTCGTAGTCGATTTTATGCAGCATTACATTACTTTCTCTATGTTACGTATACATGTACGTATACGAGAAAGTAACAATCGGAAACGCTGGTCATAACACTAAAAGCAAAATACTGTGATTTATTCAACTCTGCCTCTGGCAGGTATCAGTTGCTGACAGTTTCATCCAATCGGGATCTTGAAAGTGCCCATCGTGACGTCACTAGCGACACAGAAGCTTCCGATTGGATGAAACCGTAAACAGCTGATACCTTCTAGAGGCACGGTTACAAAAGTCGCACTATAGGCGTCTTCCTTGTTGCCAAGACACGAAGCTGAACTGAACTGAATGAGCTTTCTTCACGAGAACTTCGCACACCTCCCCCCCTCCACCGGTGGCACTGGTATTGCGAACCCCTGCTCCAGCCTATTTTAAGCACGTGTCTCAACGCTTACCAGGCTGAGGAAATTCCTGAGTCACCTGGAGGAAAATTTCGCCTTTTGTCTCTTACAAGCGAGAAGAAACGCATGGCGGGGAATAAAATCTTGTCCACTATACGCGGGATTCTCTTATAACGGGGTCTCTTATAGCGGGGTTTTACTGTATTTATATCTGTAATATCAGCCATTCTGGAAATCTTTTGATCTCAAAGTTTACTTTCCAAAGCCTAAGTACAGAAAATCGGTAACTTGGAAATGAAGTCTTTTCTAAGTTAACTTACCTCAAAGTAACCACTATGAAATGGAAATAGCTACTTACAAGCTTTGAAGTCTAGTCGAAGTCTAAGCTTTGTTCATGATTACAACCCTACGTTTTACAACTACATTGTTGCTTTTTTTGTTTGAATAATATTTATAATTTGTAAAAATTTTCAGTATATAATGAGCATCTTTTATTTACGGTATTGTAAGAATACTGTTCGTGCAGAGTTTTTAAATTATAATATTCATTTGTTGTATTTTTAATATCATGTTTTTTGATTTTGTATTTTTTTTAATAGTACTGCTAATAATGCATTTTTATTTCTATTTAATAGTATAATAATAATTTAATAGTATAGCATGCTATAATTGTAATGAATATTTATTGTGCATATTTAATTAGGTGTAATTTATAGAGTTGTTGATCCTATCTACATTAATTTGCTGAGGCTTACTATCCCACTGACAAAAACAGATATTGCTTTCTATGTTTTGTTTTGGATCGCAGAGAGAAATTGTCTAAGAAGATGTGTAAATTGGGGGTGATTATTTTGAACTAATATAAGGCCCATTCTCTCATTGCTCTTTTTTCTTTTCTTCTTCTTCTTCTTCTTCTTCTTCTTCTTCTTCTTCTTCTTCTTCTTCTTCTGTCATAGCCCCCATTTGCAAAATGAGGATGTAGTGTGATTGAGTGCTTAGACAGTTTAAAAGTAAATACATCTTTGGTTGGCTAGTCAAAATCCATCCTGAAGTCCAGGCTGCATATTAGGCTGCATTAGATTTGCAATATGACAACTTAAAGGATTTCCTGTTGGAATAGCCAGCTGATAAAACTGTCATTCCAATTAACTCTCGTGCTTTCGTTTTGTTTGTTGTCATATTTTATTGATTTTTAAATTATTGCATTTATATTTGGATATTAATTAAGTCACCTAAGACTTGTACAAAGTCAACACGTGCAGTGAACACAGTCCACACCGGAACAATATAAATCAACCTCAAACTCATACAAACCAAGTATGCAAAACATAACTACAAAGTAAAGTGGCCATCTAATACAAACTTCATTTCCCAGAATTAAATCCAATTTCATCTCAATGAAACAGATAATCCTACAGTAAAATGCAAGCTTGGTTTGCAATTTTGCTATATGTTTTGCATTTGTTAATTATCCAAATGAAATCATAACATAAAAATCAAATTACCAGTAATAATTCTATGAATTTGAAATCTTAAAACTGGAGGGTTGGAGGTATGGGATGGATCCTTGGATTCACCATTTATGTTGGGAATACTGAATATCTTTCAGTTTGACTGGTCGATTGATGAAAATCAGTATTTTATGGGAAGAAAATTTTTAAAAAACATTTTCCTCAATGAAACCCAGATAAACACAAACTCAAAAATACCCGCAGGGTCTGTTTTTTTATCCACTTCTTTTCCAACTCTGCATCATAGACATTAGACATTAAATGATTAAATTCGATAGGAAAGTTTAAGACCCAAGTAAAATCTTTTCTGCTGCATAACTGTTTCTATACAATTCGAGACTATACCGAGCATCAAAAAGGAAAGTAGCATTAATTTTAACAATGATGGTTAATGTAATTATTTATCATTTGGACTGTATAATTCTAAAGAACCTGTAACAAGGATTGTACCACAGTTTCTGGGTTGATGGCCCCCATCTCGATCAGGTTTTTCGTCCAGTTTCTCTGATCCTGGAGCAAATGCTGAGATGGTCCCTTGTTTTGCTTCTGGACATAAATGTAACTTCATTATCTGTGCAAGTCTTCTGAATTTCAGTGGGAAATATAGTTATTCAAATTATCGTTCTCCATATTGCTGCGGCAAAAAGTATTATTCTTACATGAAGAACATGAGGGTTCAGGGCAGGAGTTTATAGCTAATTTACCTTTGAAAATATATTTTATTATATAGGAGTGAATATTTTGTCAACGAAACTTGAAAAAAAAACGCTCTTTACTGTATTCAAAATTTGACTAGAATGTGGTTTAGGATAGAGATCACAGAATTATGAAAACGTGCACAAAATTCTCTTCTCCCCATAGCTCGTCACACACAGTTTTTAACTGTTTTTGACGTAAATAAATAAAAAAATCATTTTATTTCACAATTGATCCTGTCTAAATATCCAGTAAATTGGATGTGTTTTTTTAAGGGACTCACATTCCAATCTTTTTGTCAGTTTTTTAAAAAATTATTTAAGGGCGCCTTAGAAACAGCTAGGTCATTGACTACCACAGTTACAAAAATACAGTATATTACAATATATGTAAATGTTACAAAATTACAATACACAACAATTAGAAATAAATCATTAATAGAGTACTTGTACATGCGTCTGACACTATATAATGTATTGCTGAATACAATTTACCAGATTGGATTCCGTAAGGAAATGCATAATCATAGTGTCCTGTGTGAGAGTTGAATATGCAGTGAAGATCACTTTGTCAGTTTATTACTGTTTGTTTCTAATTAGAGCAACTGTAAAGTACGATGAACTGTTTTTGTTTGTAGGAAGTCAATGTGCCGGGCCCTTTGAAAAGAGAATTGGAGGTCGAAGATGATGAGGTAAGTTGCTGTTTTTCCTAGATTTTTTTTTCAAAAATTGTTATTATTGAGTCTTCCATGATATTTACTGCTGTAGTATATAAATATATTTATAATAAAAGTATGACAATGTTAGGCCTGATACAGTTTCAATCATATATTATGTTTAGATTTAGTATGGTTCTGGTCTCTAGTGTTCCGGTGACTAGAATGGAGTGCACAGGCACGAATAGTATGCAATAATAAAATAGACTTGAATATAAGTAGTAATAATAGCAATATTAGATTAACGTGAATCCGTTCCATTTCGGAAGGAAATCTGTGAAAGCACAGCAGTGAAGAGAAACAGTAGTTTATGCAATTAGTTTATAGTGTCACGCTTTATTGCACGAGTACATCTTTTGAACACGAACGGCGTTAGGAGCGAGTTTTCAAATTTGTACGAATGCAATAAAGCGACATTATAAACAAGTTGCAACCGCTTTATATATATATATATATATATATATATATATATATATATATATATGACAGCATTAGAAATTTCTAAAAGAATTGAACTTAATTTTGCCAAACAACTTTGTGATGTCTCGGGTATGACTTACTCATACTTGACATCCGTGCGAGAAAACGGTGGTCGGCTGTTCGTTTACCTCTACCTCCCCCCGATTCTCTCGCTGCGATTGGCTGACTGTGTGATGACGCAGTCATTCGTGCCGTAAAACCTAATACGCCATCATTTGTGCGGTAAAACGCCCGATTACGAACGATTTCTTGCAACAGAAACAGGCCGTGTACAATTGCTGGAAAGCCAACAATAGATTTTCGGTGTATATGTTTTAGTGTCCTGCACGAGACGGTTTTGCTCGAGCGCCGCGGCAGTTCGCAGACAGTCCGCTAGACGGCGGGCCAGTAGGACGGGTGTTTGCCCGCCGCGACCCGCCCAGCGACGGTCGCTCCGCCTTGAAAACCGAGCCCGTTGCGAAGGGAGCGGGCGACAGTGCGAGTTCTGTGAAGACGTCCAGTGTTGACCGCAAACACGTCGTGAAATCTAAACTGCAAAACGACGAATACAAATTAAGTGAAAAAGTGGGGATGAGAAGTGAAGTGTGGGATAAATTCCTATTGGTGACTACGCAGGACGGCGAGCCCGTGGGCTACGTTTCGTGCAAATATTGCTCCTCTTTGCTATCGTTCGCGTCCACCACTACTCATTTGAAAGCTCACACGTGCAAAATGCGGCCCGAAGCGAGAAAATCGGAGCCGTTGCCAGCGAAACTAAAACAATCCGTGACGCAGAAGTGTGTGAAAATGTGTACCGCAGAGCTTCACCCAGTTAACACAGTTTCGGGAGTTTGTTTTCGTAATCTCGCCCAGGAGTTCGTCGACATTGGGGCGGAATACGGACGGGTGAACGTTGACGAAATCATTCCTCCTGCCGCCACCATCTCGAGGCATGTACGAGCGGAAGCAGAAGCCATCAGAACGAAAGTGTTACCGCAAATCCTTTTCGCAGCCGAGAATTCTGCGTGCGCTTGCACGGTAGATATGTGGACTGATCCGTACAAGAAGAGGCATTATCTTTCCATTACAGCCCACTTCATAGATGATGAGTGGGAGCTACGGAGTTATGTTTTGACAACAACGCAATTTCCTGACGAAAGCGAGACGGGAGAAAATTTAAAAAAGGAAATCGAAGAGAGGCTGGGAGAGTTTGGAATCTCAGTAGAGCTTATCCAGAAAATAACTTTCGTCACGGATCCAGGCCCGAACATTGGAAAAGCTCTCGAAAGTTACTCTTATTATCCATGTACAGCTCACTGCATAAATACTGTGCTTGAGCAAGTCTTCGATGATGATTACCTAAGCAATGAGTTGCATGCTTGTCAACGTACTATCGACACAGCTAAACAAATTGTAGAGTACATGGAGAAGACGGGAACTGTCGAGCATTTGGAAACCACACTTCAACAGGAAGCAGAAACACGATGGAACAGCTTATACACGATGTTAAATCCTCTGTTTGTTGGGTATGACAGGGTAGTGGAAGTGCTCACCAAAAACAATGCAGCGAAGAAACTGGAAGGTTACGATAATAGTTTGGTTGAACATTTGCTACAGTTCCTAAAACCTTTCCAAGAGGCCACCGACGCTCTAGAAGGGAACACGTACCCCACGATCCAGTTGGTCCTTCTCTGGTTCCACAAGCTCAAGCTCCACTGCAACGCAACCCAGCGGGACATCTACGAAGTAAGGCGACTCAAAGAACGCGCACTTCGGTTGCTGGAGGAGAAAGTTACGATTCGAGAAGTTCACAAAATAGGAACTTTCTTGTGGCCGTCGTTTAGAAACCTCAGACTCCTCTCTTCAGAAGAAAGAGGCGAAGTACTCGGCGCTGTGCGAAAGATGTGCTCGGCTGTAGAAATTTGTCCGCCGAACGAAGAAACAGTTTCGACTCCACCGACCAAGAAAATGAAGTCGCAGTTCGCTGAGTGGCAAAAAGACCGCGAAGCCGATGAAACTGGAGAGATCGACCTGTACATCGAAAGGGAGCCGGTCGACGATGATTACCCTCTTCACTGGTGGAAGAAAAACGCAAACGTGTACCCCAGGCTCGCCGAAGTAGCTAGGAAGATCTTGTGTATTCCTGCTACAAACGCGCCTAGTGAAAGAAACTTTAGGGCAGTTGGTAATTTAATATCTGAAAAGAGGTGCAGTATTGATCCCGAACGTGTTAGTGACATTCTTTTAATACATAGTTTCGAGAAGAAAAATTCGTAAATTATTTTCTAAATACAGTGCCAACCAAAAGAATACTTGGACCAACACCGCCTGGAATACAAGGCCTGCCGACGTATTCCGTGACGTCACATAGGAAGGCCGAAAATCGCCGGCCGCGGTGGCCGCTCGGCAATAGCGCCGCTGTAAATATTGCATCGTTTCCCGGGGCATTTAGAATTCTTTCTGTTTTTAGTTCATTTAAACTTGAAGCATATAGCTAAATGAAAGGTCAAAAAATAAACACATTTATGTATTTATTTAACGTCACAAACTTAGCATTTAAACTTATGTATCGATTTTAATACACTTTACTATAGCTCATGTCTTATGTTGCAACACTAGTTTTGCTTGCGTCTTTTACATTCTGACATTGTTTTTCGTTTTAAATGGTCAGTTTTCCTTTTTGAAAAATTATTTAAAAGTAGGTTGGCAGTTACATACATAATTTTTTGAATAATGTCCTTAACGTTATGGTGTTCAATGTTATGACCTTGAAAGATATTGTTTGGAATATTCATTACTCCTAAAGAAACTACTACATTCTTATAATTTGATACCATCAAAAATTCATTTTCTATTTCATTTGAAATTAATTTTTGCACAATAATGTACAAATAAGACGTACAACAAACATCATCTTTATGAGGGTAAAACAGACTACCTCTTTTATATGAATTAATCAACATATTATATCTACCAGACGTTTCTGCAATTAAATATTTTTTACAATAGCCACATTTGATTTTTTTGTTACAGCATAAGCATTGTATCCCCCAATATATGTTAAAATGGAACAGGTTGATACTGGAATGTCATCAATATCGTCCTCATCTACAGCACAATTACTTTTCAAAATATCTGGAACCACTGTGTTGTGTAGGTCTTCATCCTGAGACATGAAATTAGTCGCATCAAATTCACAAACATCCACAGAAACGTGACTGAGACTGTGAGATTTCAAAATCAGGGACATGGCATTCTGAATTCGCAGTTTGCTTTCACTTTCAAAAATTTTGCCTAACAGACACATGACACTGCTCCAGACACATGAAACTGTGCTTTAGAAGAGTCTTGCTCCAAATGGGGATTACTGGAAAACGTGCTGCAAATTTGCCTAATAGTAGAGGAACTGGGTTATCTCAAATTACCAGATGATTTCAGATATTTATATCCATGAGGTGATATCGAGTGAAAAAACTACAGAATATAAGTAATTGTCATAAATATCTTGCAGTAGTTTTAGGTAGTGGAAGTAATAATATTTGATCTTTCATAAATCCAATGTGGCTGTGGATCTCTGGTATTATTGTTTCCAAATGATCAAGAAAATGTGTGATCAAGTCGATAACATGTTTTATGGAGAAATTGCGACAATTGTTGCAGAAAGCTCCACTGATTTCACTAACAATATTCTCCAAGTCATGTATCTTATTGATCTTCCTTGGTAGTTTTCCAGATTGAAGCGAGTGTATTTCAGTATCGTCATTGAAAGCAGATAACATCAATTCTTCACTAACATTAATAGCACAAAGCATTCTTGGCTGACGGTTTCCTTTCACTAACAAAATTTACATAATTTTCTTTCAGCAATATCGTCCAATCTGCAGGTAAACTTATGTCACACACTTTAGATTTCAATTCTTCATAGTAATGAAACGAATTCTTCTCATTATGTGTCTCAAAGGAAACGATGCTTTCCTCGATGACATTTCTTAAAGACTCGTTCTTCAATCGCGTACGTCGCCTATCCGAGCTTTCTCGAGCAGACGTCGAAGGCCGTGACAAATACTTTGGTATTCCAAGCATTACAGACGGTTCAGCACCTAGAAATAATAATTAACTTTGTTATCTCAAACCTACATTGTAGAATGTTAAATTTCCATTTACATACTTTTTGTACAAGTACTCTCTGAAAACCTAAAAAATCATTCTATTGTCTCAAGTGAAGCAAATTCTGAAGTCGCCAGACACCTAAAATCACTAAATATGTATACGATCCCCACAAAAATCATGACTACACAAAATAAACTAAGCAAGAAGAACAGCTGTCCTTTCAACTCTTCAGAACGTTACAATAATCAACCCTTTAATGCACAAGGTTAACTTATGGACTTTACTGTTAAGAATAATTGCATAAAGATTAAGGTCTCTTTCTGAATTACATTATTCTCCTTCTGAAGTCATATATAGTTCCCAAATAATATATTATTTAACTCACCATCAACAAGCCTTGGGTATGACAATGGGGCATTAATTTGCTTCCCTGTTTTTTCATCTTAAGCTGGAACTACTTCTTTCAACATCACGTTCGTTAAAATGTAGTTCACAAACCTACACATGAAGTAGAAAACAAGATATTTCCAACAAACTAAAGAATCCAGTTCCCGAGAGAATTGGACAGAAAGATGGTTAGGTATAGAAATATAGTATGTATCACGAAGTTAAGTAATCTATGAATAATATAATCGAAGGTAAGAAACACATATTTTAAAGATAGATTGTAGCTTACCTTTGTGTATGTTGTGGGTATAAAATCATTTATATTGCTCTCATCGATTTTCTTTTTAACTCGACGTCCTTTGGACACGAAAAAATACCCAACCGAGGTCCATTCTTATAATTTGCCTGGCACACCGGCACACAAATAGGCATAATTTCTGCACTTATATCCCTACACACACACACGCACACACGGTTTAAGTATATTTTACCATTAAATAACAAAAAACATTAAACACAGGCCCAGGAACAACACTACCGCACTAGAGTATGTGATAATGGATCATGGCCTTCTCGTCGTGACGTCACGCACAAACTCTCAGGGCGTCGGCAGGCCTTGTATTCTAGGTGGTGTTGACTTGGACACCCCTTTCTATCACATTTCTTTAAGGTGCTCCTATACATTTGTTTAGTGTTGTCGTCTTTATGCCTTATTAACTGAAGCCCAAAAAGTGCCACATTTCCATAAAACAACAGATTTCTAACTAAAGAAATGAAAGAGTTCTGAGAGATTTTCTTTTATCAGCAAACTGAAAAGAATGTCAATTTTTGATGTTTAAAAGTTCTCAGTAAAAAAAATTATTAAACTTATATCAACCATTGTGGTTTATCGACTTATTACTCGTATTCGACTTGGGCATACAACTATCATCCACTTTTGTATCGTTAGATACATTTTACGCCCCATTTGCAAGAGCACAAAACTAACTTGGTAAAATGTATACAACTGATCTCAACAGAAAACAACCAAAACACGGCCAATATGCATATTGTAATACTTTTAAGGTGTTATCAACATACCCACAAATTCCAGAGAGTATGGTCACCAATTGGCACGAATTTTGAATTTCTACCAATTCTCTTGTAAAATGTTTTATTTTTCCAATTAAAAAAATTGAAAATATTACAAGCTTAATAAATTCTTTAATATTTTTGTTTCAGCAAAAAGTTTTATAGTCGAATTAAAATAGTCGCATTAAGTAGATACATTTTATAAACCACAATTGGTTGATATAAGTTTAATAACTTTTTTACTGAGCATTTTTTAAACATCAAAAATTGATATTCTTTTCAGTTTGCCGATAAAAGAAAATCTCTCAGAACTATTTCATTCTTTTAGTTAGCAATTTGTTGTTTTATGAAAAGGTCGCACTTTTTGGGCTTAATTTAATAAGGCATAAAGATAACAACTTTAAACAAATGTATAGGAACACCTTAAAGAAATGTGATGGAGAGGGGTGTCCTTATTCTTTTGGTTGGCACTGTATGTAATTATATTTCTTTAGTTTGTTTAGTTTGTGTAATATTTGTTCAGATTGTTTAGTGTGTATGTAATAATTGTAGCTATAATAAACGTTATGTTCATGTGTTTTACTTACGTAGATAATTTTATTTTGCTACCGAAGGTCTCGCACGTCACTTTTCACCTTCCCTTCGTGTACGAAAAGTAGTAGAGATACGATATCAACGTCGATGTTTTCACAACAATGATTTTTACTTTCTTAGATATGTAATGCTGCGAGAAAAACGGCGAATTTTCGGCAGAAAAATCCTTATTACAGGGCCCCGGCAACGAAAAAGTGGATAAATCCAGATGCTAAATTTAGAAAAAAAATCCTTTAGCATGTGATATAGCCAGAATTCGTGTTTTGTGATTCCTTGACGCTGAAAAATCGATTGACGGCAAAATGTCTGTCCGTCTGTGAACACCACTAGCACCTAAGCAGTTCAGCCAATTTTTTCCAAAATTGAGATTCTCCAATCGATGTGGCTGATGTAGCGGCCTCTTGAATTTGAAACCGATATTTTTGGGGGGGGGGGGTACTTTACATGAAGCCGCTAGGACGTTTTCCAAATTTTCAAAAAAATCCTCCCTTAAGCATTAGACGAGATGGTTCGATGTGATTTATTGATCGCTCCGTAGAACTTATCCATATGGATAAGCAAAATCATTATTTTTTTAAAATATTTGTTGCCTTTACGCAACGCGTCTCTAAAGCCCCGAGTCGGGCGTTGATCGCCGCGGAGTAATCTTCCATTATTTTGCCTATCCGCGCTCTCTGTATTTCACAGGGCGCTCTGTATTATATTTGTCTAGTCTCGTAGTTGTCAAGAGAGCCGCCAGGTAGTATCTCCGCATACGCGCCTCACACCGCGCGCCCCTGCGTCACTACCCAGCGGCCAGAATTGGGAAGGAATAAGGAAGGGGGTAAGGTTTGAGGACACTACACAAAGGTTGGACTAGCCCTTGTGAAGCAGCCGAACTCGTTTTCTCGGAACAAATTTCACGTGAGAATCGACGGGAATCGAACCCGGACCTCAAAGGCGAGCGACTTTATTTGTCATCCTTGTAATAAAGTGAATCATGATAATTATTGGAACGACCCCGTACATAATTTCTTGGACTTTTTTTACACTTTCGCGCACTTACTAACGTAAGGAGAGGAATTATTGTAATCGTGCGCCGGAAAACGGCGAATTTTCGACAAAAAAAAACTTATTGCAGGGCCCTGGTAACGAAAAAGTTGGCAAATCCAGTTGCTAAATATAGACAAAAATCCTCTAGCCAGAATCCATGTTTTGAGTATCCTTCGTCCCGAAAAATCTATTGAGGGCAAAGCGTGCGGTCCATCCTGTGCACAATTCATACGATTTTCTCCAAATTCCAAAAATCGTTCTTGCTGGTGTCGCGGCCCCTGGAATTTGAAACCGATGTTTTAATTTTGGGGGCACTTTACATGAAGCCCCTCGGTCATTTAAAACGACTCCAAATTCTTTAATTAAATTTTGTTGTTTGGATAGTGCAAAGGACGTTTAAGAAAATAGTTCTCGTTTTCGTTGAAATCCCCGAGATGTCGAAAATTGCAAAAACAAAACTACAAAATTGAAGACATTTTTGCCTCAAAGGATATTGTACAAAATTAGCATTTTAAAAAAGTTCGTGTACGAGTTTTTTTAAAAAAACCCAGTAGTTTGTAAGTAATTTGCGCCTATAATTAACTGTTAACTCAATTTCAGGGTAAACAGTGAAAATCGAACCTTTGCCACTTTGAAAAGTGCATTTCACTCTAGTCTTACAAGAAATGAAAAGAAAATATTTTCACCGGTTTTTGAGAAAATTTTGAAAATGTCTCATTGGCTTCATGTTAAGTGCCCCCGAACTTTGAATAATGTTTTTCAAAATCTCAAAGTTCTGACTCTAGCATAATGGACAGGGGTTTCTTCAATTTGAAAAAAAAATCCTATGCACGGTTTAGCCTCACAAATCTAATCACAAAAACAAAACTTGCCTACTGCGTCCCCAAACACTGTCAACGTGACTTTTCCCGGTGATGCGGCCAGAACAGTGATTGTAAGTCACTTGAGTCTCGACCACTTTTGAACTATTCTATCCACTTGTGAGAATTCTCTTACAAAACTAATCACAGAGCGTTGCTCAACCAATGTAAAATTTTCAAGTGGACTTGCCATCGTTCAACCTAATTTTGAGGTTATGAACACGACAATGCTGATCCCCCAGATGGTCAGGGCTCATCCCAGTCATTCTAACTTGAAGTTCTAAAATTACCAAACTTGTCTCAACCACTATTTATCCTATAGATCAATTTGCCTCATTAATTATTGAATGACATACGGACATATATATGCAGAATGTAAAATTGTTAATCATATTTTACGACATATAAATAATATTAACTAGAACCCTAACGGCGCTCTTTCAAACAGTTTCTATGAAACTATTGCAGAGTGTGACGCAAGGAAAAAATAGGGGGGGGGCTGGCAAATTAATGATCCACATTCTCAATTTTTTCTTATTTATATTTTTGCTTAAACTATATTTGTTAAATCGTTGAGGAGTTTAAAATATTTAAAAAAAGTTTGAAACTTAAGAATAAATGTCAAGGTCTTCCAATTTTTTGTTGATCTTAGGTGGGTGGAGGGGTACATGAAATGAGAGTATTGAAACGTTGAAAATATGAATTCACTAAAAAACGTAGTATTTTAGTAAGGATTTTTCCAGGAAGAAATGCTGTGATGATATATTGTGTTCTTTATGTAATTGTTCTGAAGAGTAATAAAAGCTTTTGATGAAAATTAATTTAAGAATTTATTTATGTATTTTGTTGAGAGGGTACAAGGTTGAGTCATGTGCCCCACTCCACAATTCCATTGAAAGCTGCAGGCCTGAATCAAGCGTGATCTATATTCAGCTAGTTTGATCATAAATATGTTGTAATTTATAGAATATGTAAATTAAGTATCAAAGTTTGTTCACAAGGAATGAAACATGGCTTTTCCATTTTAAATTACAATCAATAAACTTATAGTCCAGGCCACGCATTAGACCGCACTACGTTCTCAAAATGGCAGCGAAAAGGGATTTTCTGTCGGAATAACCAACTTACGATACAATCATTCCGATCAACTCTCTCTCTCTCTCCCTCTCTCTCGCTCGCTTTTGCTTTGTTGTCCTTCACTTCTGGCGCGATTGAAGACTTTACAGAACATTGATATATGTCTCGTTTTTCGTTAGAATTAAACAGGATTTTCATCTAAAAACTAATATTAACTCTGTGAACAATTTAACTAAAGAAGAGTTATCATTATCAGCATGTGCTATCGTGAGAAATGTTAAAGTATATAGTAAAGATGTATACATCTTCAGTCTATGGTTAAAGTACGCCAAGAGCAAATTAAAAACATAAAATTAAAATTATGTGTGGTCTTGTGCTAAAAGTTATCTGCTGACGTGTAAATAATGCTTTTGAGATGGTAGTGTTATCTATAGGTCTGTTAAATCGCCCAAAATTTCCCGACCATCTTCCGATTCGACTGAAACTTTTTAAATCGTTTTAGAATGATGAACAACACTGAATATGGTCTTTTTGGCGTTAAAGTTTACTTTTGAAAATTTTGAAATGTGATATTTGCATCAGTTTCAGAGGGCATTATCTAAAAACTGGTGAAGCATCTTCAAATTTGATTTTGCTTTGCAACTTGCTTTATATTTCTAATGCGTACATTATACTCTAAAGGTTTGATATGATAAAAGTAATTATAAGGGCATTAATAAGGCCATATTAAGGGCAAAGTAAATAATTACTAATTTTGTTCAAAATTCATTTTCTCAAACACTCCATCTCGGATTTTCCTTTTTTTGTCGTCGAATTTAAGCGGAGACACTGAAGTTTATAGTAGTTAAAGAATCTTGATGCTAAATTGGAATTTACCAAAGTTATTACCATTTAAAGTTACATATTATTTTTGCTTTTTATGGACTGAGAAGAACTATACATTGCCACCCTCAAATCTTCTTAACGGTTCACAACATCGAAAAGCAGTTTTCGCTCATCAGTGCGGAATCATGGGGCAAGTAATGCGCTTTAGGGATATTGTTTGTAATATTTTTAGTTTTGTGCGGTTGTAGTAGCCGACTTTTTAGAGAACTATGCATTTATAATTCGATGCAGTGTACAGAAAGTACATTGGAACAATACCCAAGCTATATATGCTATTTGCGGCCAAGCGAAGCAGCCATTATTTCAATCAATTTTTTCATAATATCAGACGATTTAAATCATAGCAAGGCAGCGTGTATTATTTCCAAATATAGCTAATTATTCTTGAAAACTAGCAGCAGCAGCATTTCATTCGTTACTAATAGTATGTCTAATTGTATACTCGTGTGTCTAATTGTATGTGCCCGGTTGACTTCATTGTATTTTGAATATGTGTGACTAACTCTGCGCTTTGTATTGTGATCAAAAAAGGAAATAAGCAGAATGATCCTCTTGCAGGAGCTGAAACCACCAATGAGAATGTTTGTAGATCTTTTGTATTATGAATTTGTTTGAATCTTTGTGTTGTGATCAAAAAAGGAAATTGCAGAATGATCTTTTGTATTTTGAATATGTGTAACTCTCCGCTTTGTATTTTGAATATGTGTAACTATCCGCTTTGTATTGTGATCAAAAAAAAGGAAATTGCAGAATGATCCTCTTGCAAGAGCTGAAACCACCAATGAGAGTGTTTCTGGATCTTTTGTATTTTGAATGTGTGTGACCCTCTCCCCTTTGTATTGTGTTAAAAAAAGGAAATTGCAGAATGATCCTCTTGCAGGAGCTGAAACCACCAATGAGAATGTTTCTGGATCTTTTGTATTTTGAATATGTGTGACCCTCTCCGCTTTGTATTGTGTTGAAAAAAGGAAATTGCAGAATGATCCTCTTGCAGGAGCTGAAACCGCCAATGAGAGTGTTTCTGGATCTTTTGTATTTTGAATATGTGTGACCCTCTCCGCTTTGTATTGTGTTGAAAAAAGGAAATTGCAGAATGATCCTCTTGCAGGAGCTGAAACCGCCAATGAGTTTCTGGATCTTTTGTATTTTGAATATGTGTGACCCTCTCCGCTTTGTATTGTGTTGAAAAAAGGAAATTGCAGAATGATCCTCTTGCAGGAGCTGAAACCACCAATGAGAATGTTTCTGGACCTTTTGTATTTTGAATATGTGTGACTAACTCTGCACTTTGTATTGTGTTAAAAAAAGGAAATAAACAGAATGATCCTCTTGCAGGAGCTGAAACCACCAATGAGAGTGTTTCTGGAACCTGAGGATGCCTCCATTGGTGATGTGAAGCAAGAAGAAGAGGTAAGAACAACACCCTGTAACCCCAATTTCATTTTGAACTGTGCAAGACACGTTTTGTTTTCTGAAAGTGGTTTAAAAGGGGTTGGTACAATAACAAATGTATTAGTGTCAGAAAGGAATACAGAATTTATTACCTTTAATGTAAAACTAGATTAGTTTCACAACAATTGCTGAGTTTGTTTAAAAAAATACTGTTATTACACAAAATCAGCTGGCAGAGGTCGTTTCATTTTTAAGAAAATGTTATTAAGAAGAAGATATCGATTGTCTTGACATTGAGATCAATGCAAAGTCGAAAACAAGTGACTATTTGGCATACGACCAAGTGAAATTAAACTGATGGTAATGCCGGCGATAAGGGTTGTGGCGGCGACAAATATAAGAGTGGCGAGGCTTTGTGGGTCCAGTTGAAATCAAACCACGTACGTTTTTTTGCTGATACGTATATCAAGTAATTTGCCTATACATTTATAAATTAGTTCGTGTGGAGTCGAAGGGTACATTGCTTCGATATCCAGGGACCCACAAAACATGGGTTCTGGCAACGCCAAGGGTTTTCCCAAAATTGCAAAGTATTTTTTCATCTTGTCAATACATACAATATTTAGAGGGATATTTTCTTAAAAAAATATGATCTTCCAAAATAGATCTTACATATGAGCATGTACAATTTTTTCAAAAGGAGTGGTTTTCGCGCGGTTTTATGTGAAATGAAGACAATTTTGGAAACGATATATTCGTAAAACATCCCCAAATTTTTCGTATATTTTTTTTCTTCGGATTGTGCAAAGTACGTACACTTGTCAAAAAACCGTGGTTTAATTTTCGTTGAACTCTGTGAATTTTCAAAAATTGCCAAAGTTCTATTTAAAAGCGAGAAAATGCATGTTGTTGAAACACGACTATATATTCTCCGTTCGCCCTAAGAAAAAAGCTGATGTAAACAAACCCGAGGTATTCATCCGCCTTGCTCCGATTCTCTATCGTCGATTCCGCTCGCACTACTTTCGACCACGTGCGCTCGGTATAGTCAGTGATCGCTCGAAAAGAGAACTCGACATCTGCAGAGCAGTAGGGGAATATTAACATTTCTAATAGCTCCGAGAACGCATCTTACACACTAACAGAAACTACTTGATAGTAAAACTAATCAAATCACTCTTAACTATCAGTTTGCAAAGTTAAATTAAAAAAAAAAATTACGAGAAGGAAGGAGGGAGCGAATGTCAATATCTAAATTATATTTTGACTGTATTAACTAATATTCACTCTTTAATATCATGCAAACAATTTACTTACGATTGTTTTACTTCACGAAGAGGTTCAAGTCCTTCCATGTCTGAAGCAGATGATATTCCGGTAAATTCTGCAGTCAGTTCAGCGATTTTCATAGTACGAAAGTCCGGATTTTATGCAAAAATATATTTAAAACGTTTAATACCACACGCTTTTCACCACTCCGTAATAGTTTTCAGCTGTGGTGTTTTTACTACGGAATGACCTGGACCGCACTCCGACGTCTTTAAGGGGAACGTTCCGAACTGCTTGACAAAAATCTCTAAACTGATCTGCTTCGCTTCGCCCGCCTCCCATCGTGCGTGACCGAACCTGCGTCTGTCATCAGTTCTTAAGAAATCAACAGCTCCGGTTACTACCGCACGTGCGTGGGGTGAGTTCGCCTCTCGTCTCTAACGGATACATTTTTTCGCTAGAGGTGATACCGAGCAGGCGCTGGACACATGTCACCGACTTCAATAACTCCTCTTCCGGAAAGGCTGGCCTGGGAACAATTGTCTCCTTATTTTGGAATCTGAGTTATAGATTGTAAGTTTCATCTGGAATTTTAACTTCATGAGAGAATGAGCCACTACATCGAAAACTATTTTCTTACGCCCAAGAACACGCCTGAGGCGGTATCGTGTCAACTAACCAATGGCAAGCATCTCAAAGCACGTGCTATTGTTTATATCCACTTTTTTCTTAGGGCGAACGGAGAATAGTTGGTTTGAATTTGCCTTTTCCTCTTTAAATACTAATTTACATGTGGCCATTTGAAAATATAGAAAAAGTAACGTTACCCTGTGTGCTTTGACAGCCATTGAACACCTAGTTGATGGCTGTATTAATAGCTCATTTACAGAAGTTCTGCTGGAACTGAATAAGAGGCAATGAACAAGTGGCGCCATGTTGCATTTTACTCATTGTGTTTCGTTTTCTGCCACAGGACCCGTTGACCTTGAGCACTGGAAGTTTCCTCGCTAAAAGCGAGCCATCAGCGGGTGAGTAATTTAAAAAGCGAGAGATCTTAAGCGCCAATGTCGCTGTTGAGTGTACCTCTTCAATATATTTCTATTTAATTTAATATTGATGGAAACTCCGTGTTGGGTCTCACAAAGGTTGCTTAAAGGCAAGGGAATAGACACGCGGATGGAACGAACAGACAGACCAATGGACTGGCAGAGTGTCGGGCGAGGACACGGAGAGTGGCGGAGCTTCGGCTGCTGTACCCCCCCCCCCCGAAGAAAAGATTAAATATAAAAATATCTCTTACAGAATACTTTATACATTATTTAATAAAATACAAGTACATTTGCACATGACATTACGTTAAAAAACTATATCATTCAAAATAATTGAAATAATTTTTTAAATAATCTGAAACAAAGAATAACGAATTAAAAAATGCATATTTTTATAAAAGCTCTTTTCCAGATTTAAGGACGGCAAACGTACGTACAATTTCATCAAAATGTATGCTACAATCTACACAAAATGTATAAAATGTTCTAATTTGTGTCATCTCTCAAATCATGGTGACACCCGGCTCGAACCGCCCCCCCTTACCCTCCCTAACTACGCCACTGGACACGGGTAGATACTGTGTAAACATCCCTACATAGTAGTTGAGTAAACTTGCCTAGCGTGTGTGTAGTTTCGTCTCTCACGGCTTGGCCACTTCCCGTGCACTAATCGAGACCTTGAGTGCCATTCGATGCGTCTCAGTCTCCTGATGGGGAACTGGTAATTTGTTTTCCGATCCGGCCATAAGATTCCAAGAAATTGCCAAAAAAATTGCGAACTTTGTATGACGCGAATTAAACCAACGCCATGCAAATAGATCGGTGCAGGTGGCGTTGATTAAACCCCATTATTCCGTGGTTATTTTCAGTCCACTACACCACAATTTTCTTCCGAGTCGATGGCAACATTAATTTTTTGACAAACGAGCAAAAAATATGATTTTGCGTCAAAATTTTCCGAACTAATTGAGAATGATCTTATATTAGCATTAGAGGACAACGCAGAACAACAGCTTACAGGTGATCATTTGTGTTTGTATTAGAAAACAAAACGTATAAACTAAATAATGCTGTCGCATCATTCATATACATGGAATAATTTTTTCATATCGATTATAATTTTGAAATTGTAATGTGACTAGTTCATTTCCCGTTTTTAGTTATTATACAAGGCCATTGAGTGTTGGGAATTTTTGAACGGGAGTGTAACGACAACTGCGATTCATTGGTAAGTCCAATGTCAAATACTCCAAGAACATATTTGAACAAAGCTTCCCATGAAAGAAAGTTTCAGCGCATGAATATACTTTTTAAAAGCAGGTTACAGCATCTGTGACGCCACATTCAACCAGTAACGTGTATTTAATACGTTAATTGTTACGTATATTGTCTGCCAAGAGTTGGCAGGATGAAAAGAAGCAAGGGAGCTTAACCCTCAGTTGGCGTGGTGAAAATTCTAGGACATAAGTGGAGTTGTGGGGTCGAGAATGATACCACCTAATACCGATGAAACTAAACACTTTATTAGTTGTATATGTTTGAAATTATATGAATAACGAATAATATGGATAATAATGAAAAACTGGGCCAGAAATTCTAGGAAAATATTTAATAAAAATTCAAAAAATAATTAAAAGAAAAATTACTGCTAAGAATAATATATTGAGTTATTTAATAATGGAATGAACAATACTCAATGACAACACTTGATAATACTGATCAACTCACACATCACATAAGAATAATTATATTTTGTTAACAATTTGATCATTTGGTTATTATAATTAATTTAATTAAAAGTTTCTGGTCACTATATTCTTTAACATAACGGATCGACATGCCTGGCGAACAATTTTATGGCAAAACAAATTACTCCCAGTATGTGACGTAGTCTGTGAGTCAACGACGACAAAAGTGAAAGCTATACAGAAGGGATTAAAGAGAAAAGGGTTTTCAAAGAAACGCCATGGTTGTACAGTTTGATTGGTATTGAAAACGACTCCACTTAAGGTTTAAAAATTATGTGTGAAAAGAAAGCGGAAGAATACTTGGTAGCTTGGTTTTTTGGTGGACCGACAGATTGGAATTTGTAGTGTAGAAAAGTATGTATTGCTAGGGAAAAATTCAAATAGTTCCGTGTTGGAATTGTTGCAGAAACGTGGGGAAAGAGAAGGACTGTGCTTTCTTCACAGCTTACAGTGGCGAACCAGCTTGGAAGGATATTCAGAATCGACTCTCAAAGTCATTATACACTAGTCATCACAATTGCAAAATTATGGAGAGAAGGTTATACTTGCCCCATCCGGTATTTTCGCACTTTACTTGGCTTTCTCTAATGTAAAAAAAAACTTTTCTAATATTTTTATGACTATATAGGAAAGCGAAACACCAACTCTCTTACATCAAACGTTTTTAAAAGAAGTATGAATTGTTCCATGAACACCTCTATAATACTGAATAAACCTTTACACAGCATTGAAGGCTTTCAACGGCCGGAGTCAATATTCTCGATGTCTTCCGGGCTGATGGGTCGTGGTCCAATTGGCTTGGAACTGCCAAATGTTTCGCCCACGACTGCGGTGGGCATCTTCAGTGGCGAGGTCTCGGGCGAAGTGTCCGGGACAGCGGCTTACTGGCGACTGACGCCGTGTTGGTCTCGGCCGCGGGTGACGGTAGCGGAGGGGGCGGTTTCGCGGGCTGGCTTGCGATTGGGCATCGACCGAGATGGGAGTGGGGCTGGGAATTTTGTTATTGTAAGGTTTTGTCTCGGTGTTATGGAGTACGGGATGCCAGACGGAACTAATTTTGATGCCTTCTTCTTTCCTGTTGAAATTGTTCCTGATGTTTGAAAATTTATATGGCTTCCCGTTGTAAGCGAGCGTGGTAGTGGTTTGTAGTGGATAAAATCTCGGTGTTATGGAATTAGATGTCATGTTCTTTTCCCGAAAGAGCATGTTCAGCCACCGCGGATCTTTCGGCGTAGCCGAAGCGGCAGTTTCGTTTATGTTCTGCAAGGCGAGTGTTTGACGGAGCGTTGTGTTGTGCCTATGTACACGGAACCACAGGAACAGGGAATTCTGTAAACACCTGCTGACATTAATGGGTTTTCTCCGGTCCTTCGCTGAACGAAACATGTTGCGGAGCTGTGTGGTAGGCGTGAAAATTGTCTTGATTTTGTGTTGCTTCAGGATCTTGCTGATGCGGTCAGTGACGTTTTTGAGATATGGCAGTGAAATGGTGTTGGTTTCCTCTTCCTCGGAACGGCTGCGTGCGCTCTTGTTAGGGTGTAGTGCTCTCTTACTTCTTGGGATGAGTAACCGTTGGCTCGAAGAACATTTTCCAGATGACCGAGTTCTTGGTGCACGTTGCTTTCTTCGCATATGCGTCTGGCGCGGTGGACAAGTGTCTTCATCATTGCCCTCTTCTGGCTTGGGTGGTGGTTCGACATTTTATTCAGATATCGGTCCGTGTGGGTGACCTTCCGAAAACTTTATGGCCCAGGATCCGTCTTCCTTCTTGTTGACCAAGTACATCAAGAAAAGGTAGTTGTCCATTTTGTTCTCTTTCAACAATAAATTGAATAGGGAGTGAATGCTATTCAGATGTTCTTGAAACTCCTCTAATGTTTCTTCCCCGTGACTCCAAATGATGGTGTCATCTACGTAGCGCAACCAACACTTGGGGTCTGCGCGGCGCGGTGTTTAGCGCTATAGCCTCGAAGTTTTCCATGTATAGGTTGGCCACAATCGGACTCAGCGGGTTTCCCATGGCTACCCCATGGCTTCCCATGGCTTCCCATGGCTATTCCCATGGCTGTTCGTAGAACTCCGCATTCCATACAAAATAGGTCGTAGTGAGCACATGGTGGAAAAAGTCCGTGATGTCATCTAGGAAAAGATTTCGCAGCAACGCCAATGTTTCAGAGACTGGGACCATGGTGAAAAGCGATACTACATCAAAGCTGACGTGTAGATCGCCTGGTTGTATTGTCAGAGTCGTCAGTTTTTTCCACAAAATGCGCCGAATCCTTGATGAAAGTCTCGGTCCTGCCTATGTGCGGTCGAAGCAAAGAGCAAAGGTACTTCGATAATGAGTACGTAGGGGAGCCAATTGCGCTGACAATGGGCCGAAACGGAACTTCCTGCTTATGAATTTTCGGTAACCCATAGAGTCTGGGCGCTATTGCTTCAGATTTCTTGATTATGCGTTGTTCTTCTTCCGGAATAGAAGATTCTTTAAGTAGCTGGTTGGTGCGGCGGAGTATGCGTGACGTGGGGTCACGTGGCAGCCGGCGATAGACGTTCGGGTCCGTAGCAGCAATATCACGCCGGTTCTGATGTATCCGTTCCCGTAGGAGAAGCCTTTTCCGTTCGGTCGTAGATGCGGTGCGACGCCCGCGTGGAAAAAAACGCGGACAACGAACTACGGACAAGGACCTCTACGGACTGCATCTACAGATCAGTAACATGCTCCGAATGGACGACTGGAATAACGTTGACCGCATTACCTACAACACAATGATATCAAAGAAGAAACAGATTTCTGAGAAACAGATACATAATACAATCGGCTTACACAAACCAGTACAGTCGCAACCAGCTACCTAGAAGCAGATCTAGGGACTGTCGGTTCCTCCTACAATACTTCGTCAACCAGTGACAATCTTTCACTGACAATTTCTCCAGCTATTATTATACATTGATTACTAAGTACGCTCTTTAAAAACTACCTTTATTTTTGAAGTAACATTATTTCAATAATAATAATAATAATAATAATAATAATAACAATAACAACACATTTGTCCCGCTTATTTGAAATTAATAATTTATTAATAGACATCGGATGTTTAGCGAAATGCCTGGTTTTTTCTAGCGAACTTATTTAAAGGCTGATAATATATGTGCACGAATCATGACAAATGGGTGACATGACGAAATTTTATAATGCTTATTTTTGCTTATTTTAGCATAAATGGCTTTTTTGCATAAATGCCTTATTTGCATTAATTCCTTTTCTGTAGAATTATTGCACGTTTTTACCTTTTATGTATAATTTTTATATACAACATTAAGATATCAGAAAATCGGCCTTGATCCAACCTGATCATTCATTACGAAGCCTTCAATTCCCGTATTTGTATTTTGAAATACGAGAGAATTTCTGAAAGTATACCAACATATTTTTCTCCATTTCCCCATTTCATAAATACTAGCCATGTTCTGAAAAAATGGTCGATTGACATTACACCGAGGGCACCTTTTGAGTGGGATAAATGTAGATTGCCAGAAGGTTTCAGTGTTGCTAATTTTGGACTTCTAAAAATATATGCCAGACACATCAGTAGGTGTTCAGAAATCCGTCTCTATATTCAAAGTGAATTTGTCTCCCTATCGTTGCAGATTTGAAATTGCGATCCTGAAAAGTTTGATTCCTGACTTTGAAAAGTTATTGGTCATACATTGCAATGGAAACTATTAAGAATAAAATGTGGAAGTGTTGTAAATATGTATGGAGTTTTTACAAATAATTTTTAGTTTTATTGTGAATGTAATTTATGACAGTGCCTTTTTCTCCTTATTCTTGACATTTTCAGTGCTTTTTTAGGCGCCTAAAAGGATTTTTTTAGTGCCTAAACATCCGATATCTATTTATTAATACATATTTAAAACGGCAAGTATAAAAGTTGTATATTTCGGGAGCATATTTGTTGTGAAACTAAAACGAGACAGTTTGTAATTAAATCTACCAGAATGTATGTTTAACATGGCAAGCTTATTTCACTTTTAAGGCAATTTACGAAGGAGTCACTGTCATACAATACAATTCTATTTTGACGCCGAACAAGCAGGCGCGTGACTTTCTCTTTGAAGCCGTGTCCACGACGTTTCACCTGCTCTCCCCCTATAGGTGGTATTAGGGGAGAGAGGTTTGAGCATTCTTCCCGGCAGTTGATCTGCTTGAAACCGCCGTCCACTATCCGAACCGCCCAGGATATAGTTGCTTGTGCAATTCGCCCTGCGTGCTGTGGGTTGCATTTTAAACGGATCACCCTGTATTTGTCGGTGAATCTGAGAGGTTGCAGGAGTCATTTTCCAATATGACAGGTTTCGTGCTAACGGTGTATTTCCTTCCACAGGAGGAGAATGTGACTCTGTGGGTGACTTCTGGGACTCGGAGACTCAAATTCCTGATGGCGTCAGCCGCGCACCCTCGAGCAGCGAATGGCAACTCCACAACTCTCGCGGGAGCAGGAAGCGAGAAGAACCACTCGGAAGCCGACTCGCGGTTCCCGAAGACGAACTCCGCAACTCTGGAGGACGAACAGTCCGTGTGTGGCACGAGCTACTCAGAAACGAGTGAAAGTTGGGGTTGAGCAGAAAGAGGAAAGCGGTAGTGAACATAAAAGTTTCAAGAGGAGGCAGATACAGACACAAAACGCTCATAGCTCTTATAAAATGTGCTCACTGCCAAAAGAACTTTACTTGTAAAAGTAAATTAGTTCAGCACATGCGCATACACAGCGCTAAATGCCCTCTAAATGTTCCGTCTGCGAAAAGAGTTTTACACAGAGCGGTGATTTAGTTAGGCACATGCGGATCCACAGCGGTGAACGCCCTCATAAATGTTCTGTTTGCCAAAAGAGTTTTCACACAAAGTGGCCATTTAAGTAAACACATCCTGAGCCACAGTGGTGAAGGCCCTCATAAATGTCCCGTCTAGTCAAAAGAGATTCGCACAGAGCAGTAATTTAGTTAGGCCACATGCGGATCCACAGCGGTGAACGCCCTCACAAATGTTCTGTTTGCCAAAAGAGTTTCACAGATAGCGGTCATTTAGTTAGGCACATGCGGATCCACAGCGGTGAACGCTCTCATAAATGTTCTGTTTGCCAAAAGAGTTTCACACAAAGTGGCCATTTAAATAAACACATGCTGAGCCACAGCGGTGAAAGCCCTCATAAATGTTCCGTATGTCAAAAGAGTTTCCAACAGAGGACTCATTTGGCTAAGCACATGCAAATCCACAGCCGTGAAGGCCCCCATAATTGTTCTGTCTGCCAAAAGAGTTTCACAGTAAGCGGTAGATTAGTTAGACACATGCGTATCCACAGCAGTGAACGCTCTCATACATGTTCCGTCTGCAAAAAGAGTTTCACACAAAGTGGCAATTTAAATAACACATGCTGATCCACAGCGGTGAAAAACCCTCATAAATGTTCCGTCTGTCAAAGAGTTTCACAGTAAGAGGCAGTTTAGTTAGACACATGCGGATCCACAGCAATGAACGCTCTTATGAATGCTCAGTCTGCCAGGTGATGTTTAACCGGAAAGATCGTTAGTTCTTCACATGCGCATCCACAGCGGCGAACGCCCTCATAAATGTTCCATCTGTCAAAAAGAGTTTCACACTGAGTAGTAGTTTAATGAATCACATGCCTATCCACAGCGTTGAACGCCCTTATGAATGCTCGGTCTGCCAGAAGATGTTCAAGCGGAAATATGTTTTAGTTCTTCACATGCGCATCCATAGCGGCGAACGCCCTCATAAATGTTCCGTGTGTCAAAAGAATTTTAGAAGGAGAAATCACTTAGTTATACATATGCGCATCCACAGCGGTGAACGCCCTTATAAATGTTACGTATGTCAAAAGAGTTTCAAACAGAAGACTCATTTGGTTGAACACATGCAAATTCACGGCGGTGAACGTTCTCATAAATGTCTGCCAAAAAGAATTTCAGACAAAGCGGTCATTTAGTTAATCACATGTGTATCCACTGTGAAGAACGCCATTTTGAACGTGCCGTGTGCCAAATGACATTTACAGTGCGCGTAAATTAGTGAGGCACATGATCCACAGCAGTCAACGCCCGAATAAATGTTCCGTGTGCCAAAAGTGTTTCACACAGCGGTAATTTACTTAGGCACATGCGGATCCACAGTGGCGAAAGTGATCAAACACTAGAACGCCTGGCTTTCGTATACCCCCTAGAACGCCAAGCGGAGTCGCTTCGACTCCGAACCTTCAACGATACTTCTTAAAAGGAAATATTGCAAAAATATTTATCAACGTATGTGTAACAATATTAAACATAATTGTTTAGTACATGATGGAAGTATTACGCCACAACGTTAGTATATTTTAAACAATTCTTACCATTCTATTCCGCAAATCGTAGGTTTAAGAAACATCTTGGACGGAATGAGAAAATAAACGGACAAATAATATGTTGAAAAGTAAACTTTTATCTATTAATTACATTGTGCAACAATAACAATAAAAATGTTATAAACTTTTAATTTTCCGTAATATGAGTTTCACATGTGTCAGAAACATTGATTTCCGTTGCATTGCACTTCTGGCGTTATGTCAATTTTTTTATATTAATTATATGATTTAATAATATTTATTATAGAAAACGTGTGTTAGAAATTTGTGTTTGTTTCACACCGATAGAAACTTGATGTCTGTTTCATGATGGAGTTTTCAGAGAAATTTAATCACATGCTCTAATGGCACTTCGTTCTTCGGGTTGTATTTACTTTCTACATTACTGACTACTATGCATACAGTACAAAATAGTCCAGTTATATGATTCAAACTTTTAATGCCTTTTACAGGCCACAGTTTTCAAACATATTTCGTAGAATATTATTCAGGCGTTTGATCAACACCTGCCATGCATTCTAATGCGTAGTTCACGGCTACATTTTTACTTTCACGTATACGTACGTATACACGGAGTGATATACGTAGTATAGGGAAAGTTATGTAATGCTGCGCGAAAAAATGGCCAATTTTCGGCGGAAAAAAAATTAATTGCCGGGCCGTGAAAACGAATAAGTGGATAAAAACCAGTTCCTAAATTAAGAAAAAAAAATCCCCTAACACGTGGTGTGGTCAAAAATCCATGATTTGTTGCTTCTTCATACTTAAAAATCGATTTGACGGCATTCCGTCCGTCTGTCCGTCTGTGGTCAAGGCTAGCGCCTAAACCGTTCTGTCGATTTTCTTCAAAATTGATATTCCCCAGGTCGATCTGATTCTAGTCGAAAGCTTTGTGATTTTGAAAAAGATTCTTTAAAATTTGGGGGTACTTTATAATACACTTTTTAACATGGCATAGGTCCGATTTTCACGTACAGCTCTAAATTTTCGAAAATTGTGAAAGTTTGAATTTTTGTCGGCGTCTTTCTCCAACTACAAAATTGAAGATAGAGATTTTTTCTTCAAATAAAATTTGTTCTGCATATTGAGTTCTTTAATAAAGGTCATGTAAATGTTTTTCACAATTTTGGTAGTTTGCGTGCAATATGTGCAATTTTAAAAAATTACAAAAACAAAATTTTCTCAAAAACGGCTCCAAATTTTTTCTTTAAACTTTTGGTAGGGATAGTGGTAAATGTACTCTATCAATGACATAAAAGCCATTTTGGTCTATCGGTTGGTTATTTCAAAAATTACCAAAATGTAAATTTTTTTACTTGCTTCTCACGTTGTTAATATTTACATTATCGGCGATTTTTTACATTATTATATTTTGGAGATATATGCTTCAAATAATGTCAAGTAAAGTTTCTCGAAAACACTACCGTTTTCTGTGAAAAGTAGCTCAAATTTCGGCATTTTCAGAAATGCTCAAACGTCATTTTCTTGTATATGGCTGCAATTGTTTTCTTGAAACTTTTGTAACGGATAGTGCTAATTACACTCATTAGTATAGCGTGAAGTTTATTTTGAGTTTTTTTTTTTTTTTTTTTCAAAAATTATATAAATGTAAATTTTTTGAAAGATCTCTCACATCTTTAATATGCACATTATCCGCAATTTGTAAAGATGATTATATTTGTGAGTGTAAGTGCTTCAAATAACTTCAAATAAAGTATTTTGAAAACTCAAAAATTTTCTGTGAAAATGAGCTTGTAAGCATGAGTGATTCTGTGAAAATGAGCAGAAAAGCCTGTACTTTATAATACAGCATAAGCCATGTATGACAAGTCTGAACACATACATAATTATACAATGTACAATGTAGATATTTCTAATATTAAATACAATACAGAACTTAAATTCGACTTACGTACAAAATACATTACAATACAATGTTAATTAATTTTATATATGTAGTGTAAGAAGATTAAAATTGAAAACAATACTAATAGAAAAGAAAGAAAAAAGTAGTCGTTTTCATATGTAATTGATACCTGGGCTGGGTCCATCCCTTACATCCAACAATCAGTATGGGGGTTTCAAAACATGCAACAGCGATTGTAAAATTATTCGCCTGTATTGTAGATACGTGTTTATGATGTATATATTCGTTTACACTGTGATTGATTCGTGTTTCCGGGCGCGTCAACTCAGATCATTAGTCCCGTATGTGTAGTGCGTGTTTTTCTCGGGAGGTGGCGATAATCTTTTCCCCGCTGGATGGCGAGATCTGGCGCCGACCTACCGTCGACAAGCGGGTTTTTCCCGACAACCAGGTATCTCCCACCAACGGGATAGATAGGAAGGAAAGATAGCGCGTGGTCCGTGGCGCGCTTGTTAGGGTACTGCTTCGGCATTCGCCTGGTGTTGATCGGAGAAACCACGGGAAACTACCGATCAGAGCAGCGGGACGCTAGAATTCTCCTCCAACAGCGACTGAATTCGACCTAGCTGACAAGCTAGTGTCGAAAACTCTGCCCTGCCCCCTGTCAGGACTCGAACCTATGACCTCCTGGTCAGAGGGACTGCATTGTCATCAGGTTGATACACTAAGCAATCTCTCCCGGTTTTATACTGTGAAATGTTTGGTTTAACAGGAAAGGATTCAGTTTATTTTTGAATATGTGTACTGAGATTAGGATCACTAAAGATTAAATTCACCAGAGAGTTTGTTATATAGTTGTAATACGTTATTTAAGGGAACTTTTTACTTCCCCGTATACGTACGTATACACGGAGTGATATACGTAGTACAGGGAAAGTTACGTAATGCTGCGCGAAAAAATGGCCAATTTTCGGCGGAAAAAAATTAATTGCCGGGCCGTGAAAACGAATAAGTGGATAAAACCAATTGCTAAATTAATAAACAAAATCCCCTAACACGTGGTGTAGCCAGAAACCCTGTTTTCTAGGTCCTTGATACCGAAAACCCAGTTGAAAGGAAAACGTCCGTCTGTCTGTGAACACTGCTAGCGCCTAAACCATACGTACGATTTCTTCCAAAATGGATATTCCCTGGTCGATCTGATTCTAGTCGAAGCTTTGAGATTTTGAAAAGATTCTTCAAAATTTGGAGGTACTTTACATGTAGCCCCCGGGGATTTTCTACATTTTCTCAAAACGGCTCCAACTTTTTTCTTTAAATTTCTTGTATGAATAGAGTAAAATACACTTATTAACATGGCATAGGTCCGATTTTCACGGATAACTCTGAATTTTCGAAAATTGTGAAAGTTGAATTTTTTTCGGCGTCTTTCTCCAGCTACAAATTGAAGATATTTTTTCTTCAAATAAAATTTGTTCTGCGTACTGAGTTCTTTCATAAAGGTCATGTTTCTCAAAAGTTTTGTTTCTAAAAATTTTAGTAGTTTTCGTGCAATATTGCGTGCAATATGTGCAACATTAAAAAATTACAAAAAGAAGATTTTCTCAAAAACTCTATCAGATGAGATAAAAGCCATATTGGTCTATCAGTTGTTTTTTTTTTCAAAATGTAAATTTTTTTACTTGTCTCTCACGTCGTTAACATTTACATTATCGGCGATTTTTTCACATATTTACGAATATATATGCTTTAAATAATGTCAAGTAAAGTTTCTCGAGAACATTACCGTTTTCTGTGAAAAGTAGCTCAATTTCGGCATTTTCAGATATGCTCAAACGCCATATTCTCATATATAGCTGCAAATTTTTTTCTTCAAAACATTTGTAACTGATAGTGATAATTACACTCTTTAATATGACGTCAAGTTTATTTTGAGTTATTTTTTTGTGTTTTCAAAAATTATATAAATGTAAATTTTTTGAAAGATCTCTCACATCTTTAATGTGCACATTATCCGCAATTTGTAAAGATGATTATATTTGTGAGTGTAAGTACTTCAAATAAAGTATTTTGAAAACTCAAAAATTTTCTGTGAAAATGAGCTTCAATATCGCATTTTTAGTAGTGCTAAATCGCCATTTTCTCTTAAACGGCACATAATTTTTAAAAGAAAATTGCCATTTACAGCTAGATTGTTGTGTTCTTTAATATTCTAAAATTAATATTTTCGTTCTACCAATAGGAAACCGAAAAATTAAGAAAATGACAAAAAAATGTACTTTTGGCGGTGATAGATGGTACCTGGCAAGAAAGAGTATGTGGCAATTCCGAATAGCTAGCGAAACCCCCCAAAAATAGAAAACTAATGCGGGAAAGTCTGTGCCATTCTGTAGCACCACTAGTCTCACTTTCAACCATGAAGTACGTGTCAAAGAATACAAAAAAAACTTTAACAATTTCACAAAACTCTTGCAGTGTTGCGAAACACAAAATTAAAGACACACTGACCAAGCGATGCTACCTGACTAACACAGCAAGCAAAAACCAAATGAATGTAACATTGAAAGGTTACGAGGCACACATGGCTGGGTTGTCGAACCACACCACTGTCACAGCACCACCGCTCCTACAAATCACACCGCTGTCTAGTAGAGGTTCTCAAATGCAGAAAGCGTGAAAAATGCCCTTCACCGCCGTGGATGCTTCATGCTCCCGGTCCACCATAGCTCCTTCCGCTTGGCCCACACTCCACCAGCTGTGTCGCCCGCTGTCCGCGCGTGTTCTGGCGCTGCCCCGGGTTCCGACCCCGGGCAGGGCGCAGAGGGGCGGCAGCCGGCTAGCTGGCGGCGGGGGGCGGACGTAGGCGGGGGGAGAGATACTGGCGCGACGGCGCGATGGTGGCGGTGGTGGCGGTGACGGTGGTGATGTAGTGACGTCACCGGTGTCGGCGGCGAGGGTAGCTGATTGCATCCTGGCAGGGCGGCGGAAGAACTGTCACATGCATCAAGGCGCGGGAAACAATGATTTAATTAATGTCTTCATTCCATTTCATTGATTGATTGATGATCGATTGATTTTTTTTAGTGGGACGCGCGAATTTTGGAATTGGCGCCCCCATGACACCCTGGTCTAGCATGGAACTCCCATAATTTTAGCGGGAAGTACCCCAAAGAGTGCCCAGGTGGCGGAAGTCGCAGGAACTTGTCCGCGCCGAGCAAAATGTGCTAACATTTATTGGGGCCGGGCGCATGGCGATGCTCGAGTTCGGCACCGTCCGTCTCCCACTCACTTCTTTCAGCAACAAGCACTGAGAAGTCCACCACAGTTCTGCATTATCTTGAGAGACTCCATTCCTACTATAAACACGTGAGGAGGGCATACAACAAACGAAAGCATAGGCGTTTGCCTAGCGTACATATTGTAATCACCTCGAACCATTACTGAGTACCTCGTAACAATTGTCCTAACCTAGAAGTAACAAAATCACATAGAATTTGTAGCAGTGATTAATCAAAAAATTATACACCAATTAATACAACAAGGAATTAAAAAAAACGCCAAGTGGCAGGCCCACACAGTATGACCTATAAAATAATAATGGCACGCCTGTATACCAGGCGGCAAAGAGAAAGGAAAAATCAGCTGAGCATCTCTGGTCGACCGAGGGGGAAGGAGTAGAGATAAATATAATGGTTTGGGGCTTATTCATGGGAGGTTCTAGCCAGTGCACATAGTTTTTGTACTGGTCGCAATAATTTACCCTGGCTAGTTCGTACTTCAACAGTACGCACAACCCCGGCTTGATCAGGGAACAATTTCTCCACTACACCTAATTTCCATTGAGAGGGCGGAGATTCCTCAATTAAAAGTACTAAATCATTTACACCTAATGGTGGTGACTCCCTTTTCCACTTCACCCTTTGTTGCAAGGTGTGAAGGTAGTTTCGAGACCAATATTTCCAAATTATTGCTAATTTGTTATTTCAATGGCGGAATTGTTGCGCAGGAGTTATCTGCACAAGAGGCGAGTCAGTATCTATAGGAAAATTATTAAGCGCGTGCCCGTAGACTAAGTGATTCGGGGTCAAAATCAAATTCACATCCGTATCTGTAGACGTGACTTCAAGCGGTCTTGAGTTTAAACAAGCTTCTATTTTGGCTAAGAGGGTGTACAATGTAAGCAAGGGCACAACTTGTTGCCCTAAAGCGCGACGCAAATGGAATTTTTGACTTTTAACACAAGCCTCAGCCAACGAGTTTCGGTGCGGAGAGTAGGTGGGACAAAAGTGCCAGGAGGTACCCTGCACTGATAAAAATTTGGTGATAACCTCTAAATCCCGAGCGGAAGAACAAAGCGATTAGCCTCGGCTAGGATACGACTAGCACTTTTGAATGTACTAGCGTTATCACTGTACATGTGCACAGGATAACCTCTTCTCGATCCAAAACGTTCAAAGGCCGCAATGAATTGAGAGGAGGATAGATTTTCGACGATTTCTAAATGCGAAGCTTTCGTGGAATGGCATATAAATACAGCAATCCAAGTCTTCTGAGACATTTTTGATCTCGTGAGAGACGGCCTTGTCAAAATTGGGCCACAATAATCTAAGGATGTGTGAGCCCATGGCCGAGAAGGATTTACGCGGCTAGGGGGCAATGAACCCATAATCTGGCCAAGAGGAATTGCGCGCCAACGCTTGCAAGTCAGACAAGCATTGATTACTTTCTTTGCTACCCGTCTTAGGGAGGGAATCCATACTGCTGGCGCACACATCCCATCATCAATGCTAAGCCCGCATGTAGAAATGCGAGGTGTATCATTTCTAAGAACAGGACAGTAAATTTGTGGTTAGGCGGAAGTATAATAGGATGCTTGTTTAATCTCTCCACCTGAGAATTCATTAAACGGCCACCCACCCGTAAAAGCCCATCAGGGCCTAGATAAGGATTCAAGCTAAGGAGCGATGACTTGGGAGGTAATCCCTTTTCTTTTGAAAGTGCCTTATATTCAAGGGGTACATGTCTTGTTGAATGAGCCTTATAATAACCACTGTGGCTTCTCTCAATTCAAGCGGTGCCAACCAACCCCTTCTCCGCATCTGAGCCGAAGCAGGGTCAATGCGAGCAACAATTGCAGCCCGTATATTGTTAATGAATCTTAAGCATAGCGCCAACACCCTTATCAATTTGTGATATTTTGAATATCTGCTAAGCAGCACTTGAACAAATGAATTTTGGTTTTCACCTACATCTGACGAGGGCATACTTGTTTGGTATGCAGTGAACATACAACAAAGAGCATCTACCTTACCATTATCCGCTACTCAGCATCGACAAACGGCTTGGCCCACATTGACACTGGCTGCTTCAGTCACGGCGGTCCTACAAACCAGAGGGTACTGTGTTGCAGTGCCTGGGGGGAGACACCACGGGTTAGCAGATCAGCGGGATTCTGTCTCGAGCTTACATGGCGCCAACAAGATAGTTGGATAGGATGCCACTATCTTTGAAACTCTATGCGCAGTGAAAGCATCCAATTTATGATTGCTTTTCACCAACCAGTGCAAAACAATAGAACTATCTGAAAAAAGATACACTTGATTAATAGAACACACAATTCTCAATGCTCTTATTACCTTCTTGGTCAACTCTACCAATAACAATGCACTACACAACTCCAAGCGAGGAATAGTCGACCCTGCCAGGGGAGCAAGTCTTGATTTAGAGCACAACAAGTGGCTATGCGCAACGGATGCAGAATCATGATTAACTAAGTATAATGCAGCTCCGTACGCCTTATGAGAGGCATCACAGAATCCTACTAGACAAGAGGGAAGGTGACCCTGGGGTAACACCTTGCGTGGGAATATAATTGATGGCAGTAAAACAATCTCATTAACCAAGGACTGCCAACAACAAGTAAGATCAGAATCAAGAGGAGTATCCCAATCCAACTGTAAAGACCACAATTTTTGCAGAAAAAGCTTCAACTTTACTAAGAAAGGATTCACAAAACCTAATGGGTCATAAATAGAGGCTATTAATGCAACACAACCCTTTTTGTGATATACGGGAGGTTGAAAGTGTTTGGATCGGAGTGTTTGCTGTATGTAATGCAAAGTGTGTCTTTATCAGTGTTCCAAGTCAAACCAATATTCTATGTGTGTTGTCTGAGGCCAGAGGCGTGGAAGTGTATTGTGTGTGAGTGGTGTTGAGAGTGGCCAGAAACGATGAAGAATTGCTATTAACCTTTCTCAAATTAAAATGAGCTCCCTTTAGCACTTTTACAATCCTTTGAATAACGATGCTGCCTTCTCAGCACAGTCACTCCCAAACAGTAAGTCATCTACATAAAATCCCTGCTTGATGGCTGAAGCCACCTCAGGATCAATTTCATTTATTTCCTCAGCCAACTTGTTGAGACACCTTGTACTCAGAAATGCGGAGGGGGCCATACCATAAGTAACGGTTTGCAAAGTAAAAATTTTAATGGGGTCGTGAGGGTTTCTCTCGCCACAAAATTCTCTGAAATTTAGTATCAGCATCATGCACCCGAACCATTCTATACATTTTCTCAATGTCTGCTGTGAAACAAACATTAAACAATCGAAATCTAAGCATGATGTCAATGAGCTCTGATTGCACGTTAGGGCCAGCGTAGAGTAGGTCGTTTAAACTTAACCAGAAGAAGATTTGGCACTACAATTGAAGACCACGCGCAGTGGTGTAGTAGGGGATTGTGGATTCAACACACAAAAATGAGGTATAAAATAGAAAGGAGGTGCTATCTTACTGACACATTCAACTGCATGCCCCAATTCAATGTATTCTCTCATGAACTTGACATAATTATGCCTTAATTCTCTATCTTTAGAAAATCTGTGTTCTAAAGCAAGCAAAAACTGTTTGGCCACAAAATGTGAATTCCCCAATAATTGTGGAGGACGTTTAAAAGGCAAAGATACACAAAATTGCCCATTCTCCAACCTAAAGGTGTCATCATTGAATTGTTTTTCACAAGGATGCTCCAAGTGTGAGAAGTTTTCATCACGAGAAGAGGAAATCCTCTCAGAATTCCAAACATTCTCATAATCATTGACTAAGGAAGGAGAGTGTGCAGTTAAGAAAAAGCACTGATCTGGGGGTGCCGCACTTGGCAACAGTGTGGGCAATCGATCCCCCGCAATGACATTACCAAACTTAGTATCAAGAATAAAAGCTTTGAACAATGGCTGCTCTTCTTAGTGTTAAGCACCTGAAAAAATAAAGAAGAGCTTAATAAAATATCTAATTTTTTAGGAATAAAGAATTGGTCATCAGCCAATTTTAGGTCAGCAGGCAGCTTCAAGACAGCTAAATTAATGTTCCTCCGGGGGGTGGCTTTGGAAATAGCAGGGACCACTAAACATTCTATTGCCCTTTTCCACCTACAACACCGCGAGGATATTAACACATGAACTCTAGCATTTGAACCAGAAGTAAGAGCATTAACAGAATGAATAGTAGCATTATGCCTAATTCATTTGAGACGGAGGGCCTGTACCAGTGATTCAGTTATCAAGGAAACTTCACTACCAGAATCAAGTAATGCCCTGGCTGGCAGGGTTTGGCCCAATTCATTTGTTGCATTAACAATGCTGTGGGAAGGAGAGAACCAATATTAAATGTCTGGCTAAGAACCAAGTGTGATAACGTGGAAACCTTAGTATCGTGTGGTTGTTTTGCAGTAATCTGGGAGGCAGATGCTAGTCCAGCAGAGGTGTTGGGAGCACTAGAACAATGAGGTGATGCCAAATTATGGACATTTTGTGTAGAAAATTTATGAAGCATTGAGTGTGGTTCTTACCACAAGTTTTACAACTTCGCTGTGAGCAATGATGAGAAGGACCTTCCTTCGAAGACAGTTGTAGCAGAGTTGATGAGAAGAGACAAAATCCCATCTCTGCTGGACAGCCAGGGTACGAAAACGAGGGCAGGCGAAAAGTGGGTGCTCTCCAGAACTGCAGGCAATGCAGGCTTGAGCTGATGACCCCTCTTCCAGCTGAAACACCTGTTTGCCAGGTGAAGATTGTGTAGGGCGCTTAGATTTACTAACTGAAACAGAATTCACATCAGGATTAGCAAGAGGGGCAATGTCTAGGGCTCTTGCCCGGAGTGAAAGAAAATCTAAAACATTTTGCAATGGAACAATATCATTTTGCTTTAGCAAGGAAAAATGCTTCCCTTGTTTTGTTATCCAATTTACTGAGCACTAAAATTGTACTATTATTTCAGCCATAGGGACTGTAGTGGGAACTGCTGACATAGATAGCCAGTGAGAAGTTACTACATTGTGCAATTCTCTTAAGGAGGAGGCATCACCAATTTTGAGGGAAGGAAAGGAGAAGAGAGCATGAATGTGCTCTTCTAAAATTTTTGATTTATCATCATAACGATCTCTTAATAAAGACCAGGCCTATTGAAAGGATCTGTCTGATACTGTAAGCACAGAATCAACTTCAGAGGTTCGGCCTCGAGACTACTCATTAAATGCACCAACTTTTGCGAGTCCGGTATCTGTACCTGATTAATGACTAATTGAGTAAACAAATCACGAAAACGTTGCCAATTTCTATACCTTCCATCAAATTTTGGAATTTTAATGCTCGGTAGCGAGGCATGATGACACGCCGAGGCAACAGTAAGAGGCTTTTCAAAGGGCTCGTATTTTTCATTCAATAGCTTTTTACAGCCAAGTAAGCATTTTCACATTGCGAAAAATTTTGTTCATGAATCGTGCCAAAGAACTCTGTGGAGCTGATCGCATCCATTTTAAGAGCTTCGATATCCTTCCAAACCTCACATAACCTATCTCGCAAGCACGCGAGACTTGCTACCGTTGCTGGTTGCAAAGCTTTCAAATTACTTTCAATTCGTGAAATTTCCCAAATAGCGAGACTCCACCTTTGTGATAATCTTAATTCAACTGCACCTGGCTCCTTAGCCCGTACCTTTGACTGAGACATGGTTAAATAAGCTTGCTTACTAATGAAAAGAACTGAAATAATTCACAATAGCATTAAAGGGTATGAAGTTTCATACGCGAAAAACCATCTAAAAATTTAAGTACCGAGATGTATTTGTTAATTGGAAGTCAACACCACTTTCATAAGCAAAATGAGCTATGTAACTATCGTCAAAATGCATTTAACCCTACAAACTTGAGAACGTAAGATCAGGAACGTGAAATATGAGGTTAGGAAGCTGCATAAGATTTCCAGGAATTGGAAAGGCGTAACCAAGAACATGCTTTTAATTTGCACCATACAAACCGCAAAAGCAAAGCGCACATAACACAAGTAAATGTTACAACAGCACTGCTAATGATTCTACTGTAATTTTGTTTTTTTTTATTCACAAAGGCACGCGTTACGTGTGCGCACCACGAATTCGTGGCGTGGCGTGAACAAAAACCTCGCGTAGTCAGTGTTACCAACGAACGAACGAACGAACGAACGAACGAAGTATTCGTTCCCGGGATTCGGCACCATAAAAATGTCAAAGAATACAAAAAAAACTTTAACAATTTCACAAAACTCTTGCAGTGTTGCGAAACACAAAATTAAAGGCACACACTGACCAAGCGATGCTACCTGACTAACACAGCAAGCAAAAACCAAACAAATGAATGTAACATTGAAAGGTTACGAGGCACACATGGCTGGGTTGTCGAACCACACCACTGTCACAGCACCACCGCTCCTACAAATCACACCGCTGTCTAGTAGAGGGTCTCAAATGCAGAAAGCGTGAAAAATGCCCTTCACCGCCGTGGATGCTTCATGCTCCCGGTCCACCATAGCTCCTTCCGCTTGGCCCACACTCCACCAGCTGTGTCGCCCGCTGTCCGCGCGTGTTCTGGCGCTGCCCCGGGTTTCCGACCCCGGCAGGGCGCAGAGGGGCGGGCAGCCGGCTAGCTGGCGGCGGGGGGCGGACGTAGGCGGGGGGAGAGATACGGCGCGACGGCGCGATGGTGGCGGGTGGTGGCGGTGACGGTGGTGATGTAGTGACGTCACCGGTGGTCGGCGGCGAGGGTAGCTGATTGCATCCTGGCAGGGCGGCGGAAGAACTGTCACATGCATCAAGGCGCGGGGAAACAATGATTTAATTAATGTCTTCATTCCATTTCATTGATTGATGGATTGATTGATTGATGATCGATTGATTTTTTTAAGTGGGGACGCGCGAATTTTGGAATTGGCGCCCCCATGAAACCCTGGTCTAGCATGGAACTCCCATAATTTAGCGGGAAGTACCCCAAAGAGTGCCCAGGTGGGCGGAAGTCGCAGGAACTTGTCCGCGCCGAGCAAAATGTGCTAACAGTACGTGATCTATTATACTTTTACTCATACATGAAGTACGTGATCTATTATTACTTTTACTGGGTCAGTTTTTTGTGCTCTAAATGATCAAAGTAACAGAAATGGTATTGGTGAATGAGAAATATTTAAATTTTTATTAAAGTTTTAAATTATTTTCTCATTTCTCGAGTTACATACCCAAAGCCAAAACTCAGACTACGCTACTAATGCCCAGATATTTGTAAGTTTTACCTGGCTCAAGATCTTGTATCACAGATCTTGTATCACATCACTTGTTGTTGTTATTATAATAATTATTATTATTCCTCTATATCACGATTAAAGATGTTATGTGTCGGCTGAATATAAAATCTACTACTCCGGTTTCAACCAGCTACCTAAGAAGTAGATCTAGGGACTGTCGGTGCCTCTACAATACTTTTGGCGCAAAATGTGGGCTATACCAAATAAAACGATTTTCTTGCCACTTCCCAGTCTTTTGAATGTCCTGGGAGTTTAGACAACTTTTACACAAATTTTGCGGAACAAATCCCAAAGCTCCGATAACTATCGGTACGACCTGTGCTTTTAACGCCCACATTCGGCTGATCTTGATTTCCAAACTCTTGTATTTAA